>JAOTOL010001035.1:0-226109 GCA_034440575.1 Imbricaverruca yamaguchii | reverse complement strand
GAGCGTCTGAAAATTACACGCACTGGAGGGGGGCGGATTCCGCCCTTAAGTTCACGGCTCCTATTAAAGCTGGTGAAACGAAATTCGCAGGGTAGATGGGTACGATAGTGAACTATATTGTGTGGAAATTTCATGGCCAATATCTTCAAGGACATACTAGGTCAAAATATGTCAAAATGTTCTGGTTTTGCGTGGCTTGGCTTGTCATTGTTATGGATCGCTGTGATTGTGTTTGAACGCTCCAAAATGGGCATCAATGTGTTTTGGACATTACTACTGATGCAGTACAGATGCTAGACCCGACATTTGACCTCAGGTCATCCATATAGCAGCATTTTATCGGGCCATTACCTGCTGCGGTTACTGTAACCGGGCCGCCCCTGACATCTCCGTTGGGCGGCTCGTCGCAATCGGCTTCGCAAAGAATGGAGTGAAGTACATGAATAAAGTATGGAAGCGCTTAGGTACACAATGACAAACAGTAGTTTTCAAGATGTGTAGGGAATAACATACAAAGTGACATCAACCGCATGACAGTCATTTGCATTTATGACAGCATTCCAGTTGACCAAGTTTGGTTCCATTAACCTGTCATGAATTGGCCTTAACTTGACCTCGGTGACCTAACATAACTTTGAAACTATATGGCATAATAATATACATGAAAGAAGTCGCTAGTGTTGCCAAGAACATTTCCCTTTTGCCAATCTATGGGAAGCGCATCAGCGCCGATTTTTGTGGATTGGCGCTGCGATATTTTTGGACTTTAACGGCCCCTAACTCGAAATTTGTTGACCGATTTCCGTTTTTCATGCTTTAAGCAACGCGCCTGTCAATTCTAAGCAGGTACGCAAACAATGGTGTTTATCTGCCAGTAACTATCTGGGGTGATGTACGAAAAACGGGAGGGGTAGGCGGATTTCCCCCCCCCTCCAGGGCGTGTGTTAATTTTCAGTGTCCTTGCGTTTCGTGGTTATGGCTTTAATTTGCATCATATGGATATCACTTGACGTGGCTTGCCGTACGGTATCAGAATGTTGAGATATCGAAGTACTTTAAAAAATGTCGAATGGTCCGGCGTGTTTACAATTATTGAGTGTAGTAGGAATAGGACGGTCAGATTTTGTTTGACGTGATTTTGTAGGAATAGGACAGTCAGACGTGTTTGTTTGCAGCCTTTGTGATAGCAGTCACTCGTATCCTATATGACTAGGGGCTCCCCAAGAAATCCGTCGTAACCTGTTCGGACGGTGCTCTCATCGCTGGTTTTAATTTACGCTGCCACATTGCTGTTACGGACATACAAAACATATAACTTTCTTTTCAGTTTGACCGCTTTCCTCTTAATGACTCAACTGTAGTTGTCAAATTTGCAAGAGAAGCCACACGTGAATGCGCACAATTTGCTAGCTAGCCCGAGTTCATAACCGCGAGAGAGCAATGTTGTAATCAGGTGTAGAACCCATGAATTATCATGTGTGCACCTGTCTGGAGAGGCGCCATTTCTTTGGATCGGCTCCACTGTGAAAGCGCCTGAAGTGGCGCCTCTTGCTGCAAAATTCGAGGGGCGGTATGCACTCGGCTCTTCCCCAAGGGGCGCCTTTCCTTCAAGGGGAGCCTTTTTATTTAATAGAGGCGCCTGAAGCTGAAAAATGCGAGCGGGAACACTGGAACCTTTTCAGAGGGACGCATTTCCCGGCCTGGGGGAATGTGTACCCATAAAACAGGATAGCATGGGAAATGAAATTGCATGTTCATCTTTGCTACCATAAAACCATCGTCCGATAATTTATGTTTTTCCTGCTACAAGAGGGCAACGTTAAACATACTTAAAACATTGCTCTAACATTGTTGGACCTGATTCACTATGGTGATACCCAACACACAACAAAACGTCATGGTTAGAGATCAGTAGTGAAACTTGCTAATTTTCGTCCAACATTAGTCACCAAAATTTCATTTTTAGCAATGGTAAATCTGAAAAATTGAAATACACTGGAATTGAAATGAATTGAAGTGTCTGAAAATGGCATTGAAAAGGACGTGGCTGAAATCAAAGTTTTGTTATGTCCAGCCGGCCACGTGTGTGCCGTCATGTGCGTGTCAGAATGTTGGCTGACCACGTCGGCAGCTAGGTCCAGCCGGCCACGTGTACGCCGTCATGTGCGTGTTAGTGTGTTGGCTGACCACGTCGACAACTAGGTCCAGCCGGCCACGTGTGTCTGTCAGTGTGTTGGCTGACCACGTCGGCAGCTAGGTCCAGCCGGCCACGTGTGCGCCGTCTGTGCGTGTCAGTGTGTTGGCTGACCACGTCGGCAACTAGGTCCAGCCGGCCACGTGTGTCTGTCAGTGTGTTGGCTGACCACGTCGGCAGCTAGGTCAGCCGGCCACGTGTGTCTGTCAGTGTGTTGGCTGACCACGTCGGCAGCTAGGTCCAGCCGGCCACGTGTGTCTGTCAGTGTGTTGGCTGACCACGTCGGCAGCTAGGTCCAGCCGGCCACGTGTGTCTGTCAGTGTGTTGGCTGACCACGTCGGCAGCTAGGTCAGCCGGCCACGTGTGTCTGTCAGTGTGTTGGCTGACCACGTCGGCAGCTAGGTCCAGCCGGCCACGTGTGTCTGTCAGTGTGTTGGCTGACCACGTCGGCAGCTAGGTCCAGCCGGCCACGTGTGTCTGTCAGTGTGTTGGCTGACCACGTCGGCAGCTAGGTCCAGCCGGCCACGTGTGTCTGTCAGTGTGTTGGCTGACCACGTCGGCAGCTAGGTCCAGCCGGCCACGTGTGTCTGTCAGTGTGTTGGCTGACCACGTCGGCAGCTAGGTCCAGCCGGCCACGTGTGTCTGTCAGTGTGTTGGCTGACCACGTCGGCAGCTAGGTCCAGCCGGCCACGTGTACGCCGCATGTCGTGTCAGTGTGTTGGCTGACCACGTCGGCAGCTAGGTCCAGCCGGCCACGCGTGTCTGTCAGTGTGTTGGCTGACCACGTCGGCAGCTAGGTCAGCCGGCCACGCGTGTCTGTCAGTGTGTTGGCTGACCACGTCGGCAGCTAGGTCCAGCCGGCCACGTGTACGCCGTCATGTGCGTGTCAGTGTGTTGGCTGACCACGTCGGCAGCTAGGTCCAGCCGGCCACGCGTGTCTGTCAGTGTGTTGGCTGACCACGTCGGCAGCTAGGTCAGCCGGCCACGTGTGTCTGTCATGTGTTGCTGACCACGTCGGCACTGTGCCGGCCACGCGTGTCTGTCAGTGTGTTGGCTGACCACGTCGACAACTAGGTCAGCCGGCCACGTGTGTCTGTCAGTGTGTTGGCTGACCACGTCGGCAGCTAGGTCCAGCCGGCCACGGTGTCTGTCAGTGTGTTGGCTGACCACGTCGGCAGCTAGGTCAGCCGGCCACGAGTGTCTGTCAGTGTGTTGGCTGACCACGTCGGCAGCTAGGTCCAGCCGGCCACGTGTGTCTGTCAGTGTGTTGGCTGACCACGTCGGCAGCTAGGTCCAGCCGGCCACGCGTGTCTGTCAGTGTGTTGGCTGACCACGTCGGCAGCTAGGTCCAGCCGGCCACGAGTGTCTGTCAGTGTGTTGGCTGACCACGTCGGCAGCTAGGTCCAGCCGGCCACGTGTGTCTGTCAGTGTGTTGGCTGACCACGTCGGCAGCTAGGTCCAGCCGGCCACGTGTACGCCGTCATGTGCGTGTCAGTGTGTTGGCTGACCACGTCGGCAGCTAGGTCCAGCCGGCCACGTGTGTCTGTCAGTGTGTTGGCTGACCACGTCGGCAGCTAGGTCCAGCCGGCCACGTGTGTCTGTCAGTGTGTTGGCTGACCACGTCGGCAGCTAGGTCAGCCGGCCACGTGTGCGCCGTCATGTGCGTGTCAGTGTGTTGGCTGACCACGTCGGCAGCTAGGTCCAGCCGGCCACGTGTGTCTGTCAGTGTGTTGGCTGACCACGTCGGCAGCTAGGTCCAGCCGGCCACGGTGTCTGTCAGTGTATTGGCTGACCACGTCGGCAGCTAGGTCAGCCGGCCACGTGTGCGTCGTCATGTGCGTGTCAGTGTGTTGGCTGACCACGTCGGCAGCTAGGTCAGCCGGCCACGAGTGTCTGTCAGTGTGTTGGCTGACCACGTCGGCAGCTAGGTCCAGCCGGCCACGGTACGCCGTCATGTCTGTCAGTGTATTGGCTGACCACGTCGGCAGCTAGGTCAGCCGGCCACGGTGTCTGTCAGTGTATTGGCTGACCACGTCGGCAGCTAGGTCCAGCCGGCCACGTGTGTCTGTCAGTGTGTTGGCTGACCACGTCGGCAGCTAGGTCAGCCGGCCACGGTGTCTGTCAGTGTGTTGGCTGACCACGTCGGCAGCTAGGTCAGCCGGCCACGAGGTGCGTCGTCATGTGCGTGTCAGTGTGTTGGCTGACCACGTCGGCAGCTAGGTCCAGCCGGCCACGTGTGTCTGTCAGTGTGTTGGCTGACCACGTCGGCAGCTAGGTCCAGCCGGCCACGAGTGTCTGTCAGTGTGTTGGCTGACCACGTCGGCAGCTAGGTCAGCCGGCCACGAGTGCGTCGTCATGTGCGTGTCAGTGTGTTGGCTGACCACGTCGGCAGCTAGGTCAGCCGGCCACGTGTGTCTGTCAGTGTGTTGGCTGACCACGTCGGCAGCTAGGTCCAGCCGGCCACGAGTGTCTGTCAGTGTGTTGGCTGACCACGTCGGCAGCTAGGTCCAGCCGGCCACGTGTGTCTGTCAGTGTGTTGGCTGACCACGTCGGCAGCTAGGTCCAGCCGGCCACGTGTGTCTGTCAGTGTGTTGGCTGACCACGTCGGCAGCTAGGTCCAGCCGGCCACGTGTGTCTGTCAGTGTATTGGCTGACCACGTCGGCAGCTAGGTCCAGCCGGCCACGGTGTCTGTCAGTGTATTGGCTGACCACGTCGGCAGCTAGGTCCAGCCGGCCACGTGTGTCTGTCAGTGTGTTGGCTGACCACGTCGGCAGCTAGGTCAGCCGGCCACGGTGTCTGTCAGTGTGTTGGCTGACCACGTCGGCAGCTAGGTCAGCCGGCCACGAGTGTCTGTCAGTGTGTTGGCTGACCACGTCGGCAGCTAGGTCCAGCCGGCCACGTGTGTCTGTCAGTGTGTTGGCTGACCACGTCGGCAGCTAGGTCCAGCCGGCCACGAGTGCGTCGTCATGTGCGTGTCAGTGTATTGGCTGATCACGTCTATAACTAGGTGCCGCCGCCACGGAACGGCTCGCGCCAGACGGCACGGAGCCTTGGGGTAGGCTTGTGCCGTGACTTTAGCGACTCGTGGTCGACCACAAGTTGTGGGATTCTATTGCAATCGCTAGTCATCAGCTACTTCGCCGGGTCACACTGAACCCGACCGGCGGGGTTGGTGCCATAATGGACATGCCATATCGATCCCCGATAATACAAAGCCATGTATATTTGCTGATGAATATTTGCTATGTGTTCGCAACCGAATGTCAGTACACACTGAAGCTGTCAGCGGCCTCCACGATGCTGCTGCTCCCCGCATGGCTCTCGTTCGATATCTCTTGTATGGCCATTTTATGAGCCATCTTCCATATTGACTGAAGCGATTGTATCTAAATACGCTGGGTTTCGACAAGAGACTTTGTTCGAAAACAATGATCTCGTCTAGGTTTACATTTGGGTTTATTTATGTTTTGATTTCATTGTTTTTTTTTGTGCGAGTATGAGAAGTCCAACTGTTGGCCAACTGGCCAGAATACTGTTGCAGAAGCATGGATCACGAATACAGTTGCTTATAAACGGAATAGTTTCGATGTCAGGGATGTGTTGCTGATTCAATAATTGTTGCCTATTCATGTTCCCACTACTAATTGTAGGTAATCATAGATGTGTGGGAGGGATTCCTGCGTCCCAATCTACCTCCTTCCCCACCACTTGTGTACATCGTAGACATCTCAAAGGGCACGTCATTATTTGCAAGGGCTTGGAGGCGTTCTTAGGCTCCAAACAACACCTAAATAAGTTATATTGAACTTTCTGTCTCCTCCAAGACAATAGCATAGAGGAGTGCGAATGGGCCACTAGCATGGCCCTCGGGCCGTGTCATGGACCCGTAGAATCCCAAGAATGGGGTGACCGATCCAGTCACCCTCTTAGCTACGTCCAAGTTTGTGGCACTGACTGTGAAGATCAGCAGCAAGGAACGAATGATACCTTCCCTTCCTCAGGCTTCTGGCTGCACCATTGGATGTTTTGCATGTGCATGTATGGACATCTAGTGCTTTACACCATTAAAGATCATTTGTTCCGAGCTATGACAATTTTGTCGACGTAAAATTTAAACTTCGACCCAAATAGCCTTTATCTATCCACCAATCGTTTCACCTCCTGAGTTCTCCACTGGGAAGGTTGACATTTCGACATTCTTAAAGTGTATATTAGACGAACCTGAGCTGTCCAGTTTCGATATGTGTCCAATAGATTTCGAGATGGAGGGGATAGATCGGGGGATCCACCCCATAGATTCAGGCCTAAACGAGCCCCACTTTAGTAAATGTAATAAATCCACAGACACCTCTGGTCTTCTTAATACAACTACATATTAACAATATTCTGAGCACGCCTGTGCTCTAACGTACGGTTGCTTACGTGCAGCTACTCCGAAGCACGCTTGTGCATGCAAACCTTGGTAAGTTCCCTTGCATCTGCGTATGTACATTTCCGCATATTCACGTACATTTGCGCTGACCTATATTCATATACGCAACTTTGGCCTCCATACATTTGCGCTCACTTACATTTGCGCATGTGTGCTTTCGTGCTTACGTAGACTTGAGTGTGCGCACAATTGGCATGCGTATACGTCAAAGTACGCGAAGCCAATGAAATACAGCACATTCACACAAACTGATTCGGCCGGGCGCACTTTCCGGGATCATCAGGTGACTCGCAGTGCATGTACAACACTCGGTGCTTGGGAACATGTGTGTCGAAACAACAATAAAAACAAACACTCAGCAGGGAAGAGGAGACAAATCCCTACCAATACGGGGTCAGACACAATCATTCCTGCGCCATACACATGATATCGGCCTGCCACCTTCATAATATGACGCTTTATCGGCCCTCACAACCTGAGGGTGGGGGGCGAATGTATCATCTTTTCCTTTTCCTAGGCCTGTCTATGATTGGGAAGTCGAAAGTTGTTTTGGGAGAAGAGGGACGATAGATTTCCTAGGCATGTTCTTTACAATTAAAAACATAAAACCCTGGCTTGCATAACACAGCCTATCTCGCGCACAGCAAACAGTTTTCGAATCCCTCGCATAAAAAACGTTCTATGACAGTGGCGTTAGCATAGAACTGCTAAAGTAGTCGATATTATCCCATCTTTGTTGCTGAACCCAGAGACGTCTACAGAGTAGCTTTCTCCTGTTCTTGCCCCGTCCCCCCGAGGTTCCGTACATTCATCAGTATACAATGTGCAGTTCAGTGCACTGCCGGAGATCCCAGGATTGGTGGGAAGGTTGGAAATAAATGCTGTCTGCTGGGTCCGTGATCTCTGTTTCTGGGTGTGAAAACATGAAGCTGAAAACATTCAGCTTTCCAAAAATGAGAATCTGGTCATGCACTTTTGTACGTCATGGAGTTTTTTGCTCGATTGGCCGATCCAGAGGGCCCGATTATATTACGTTTGCAAGATATCACAATCTAAAGCTTAGCGGACATTTTATATGTCACACGCCGGGGATGAATACTACATGAGGGCGCATTGGGCCTAGACAGACCCGTTTCATAGCATGCTGGGAGGTCATGTTAACCAATGGTATGGCATATCACGATTATGCACACCGTCATCTTTTTGGGGGGGATTGAGATATATTTCAATGATTTAGTGAATATGTATTTTCTTATCATTACATTCGGGAGTATTATATGGCCATTCGGAAGTCGTTGGAATTGATGGACACAAATTCGAAGTAACAGATTTAGGAAGTCTGCATTTTTCGCATAATTGACTGCGCATCGGGCGCTGTGATGTTTCTTTCTTGAACGGGAATAGAATCGCCAGAGGTCGGTTGAAACAAAATAAAGTCTGCGTACACATGCCAGCTGCTACAAAACTTGCTCACACTTTGCGATACAACGCATACCGACCAATTATGTGATGGTTGGAATCTTCCATTCTGCTTCTTAACGGAACAGTAGGTGTTGGAAGAGCTAGAAAACACAGAAGGAATTAGCCAAATTCTTACCGAATCACACACGTATGTTCCGATAACATAACTAAAAGACAAGATTAAGACATAATTTTTTTTAATTCAGCTGCAATTTCCAACCGCAAAATCAAATGATGCTATACAAAAATAGCCCGGAGCTTTTCACTTCATCGAATAAAGTTTAATAACATATACAGTGTCGGTGCATTCTGTAGAACTTCACCACCGTTTAACTGATTAAGCCGAGGTGCTTTAGATGTACGCAAGTACAATCGTACATGATGAGTAGTACATGAGTAATTCTTTCCTTGAGGGTTTGGAACGGTGGTCTAGCCTGGTGGTCGCTTACCTACAAAAAGCAGTTGCTTCGTCCAGCAAGCGCTATCGCGACATAAAAAATTCCAACACCGTGCAAGTAAAAGAGAGCCAACTCGTAATGCAACTCGAGTGCACAAGAGGCAGGAGGCTATAATGAACTATGGGTAACCCGTTCTCGCAGGTTAATGCACATTTTCATCAGCGACACCGTGACGGTTTCGCGATGCGAACAATCATCGGATTTTAATCGAAAGAAATCATAATTTATCGGAGGAAATTCTGGTCCAACAAACATTCGGCTGCCAGCGGATTTTAAAGCAAAACACCCACAGAAACATACAATTATAGCGGAAACACTTCAGCGGATAGGTTTGTACTCAAGATGAAGTTTCCATTGAGACAAAATGTGTTGCCACGGGAGCTGTGCATCCCATAATCAAAAATGAAGAAAATATGTACTTTTGAATGATCTCCATTCGTCCAGTACACTCTACAATTACATACGTTATTTGAATATAATTGTTAATCTGAAAGAAAAGTTTTCAACAAAAAGTTTCAAAAGTTGCACAAAAGATGCGACATGGGGGCTTTCTCCGCCGGTATTTTTGGGTATTTTGATATTAATATCAATATTTGCTATGACAAAATGTTGTTTCCGAGACCCGAACTCCGAATCACCGTCTTGAATTACATGCTTATGGTATTATAATGGGCATCACAACCACTCAGAAGGTAAGAAAATACCTTCAATTCACCCTACTTCATCGACTCAGCAGAAATCACAATTTTTGGAAGAAAAATAATGGGGAAAAAGCTCCCAAAACTGTGAGAATTTCTAAGTGGCCCACGACCCCTGATCTCATATTCACCCCAAAAAAAAATCGGTCAGCGATTTTCGAAACCAAACTCCGAATCACCCACTCCGGGCAAAAGCGCCAAGTCAACTCCTAATCACCCACTTAGGCTTCCCTAACTTTTCATCAGCGACACCGTGACTGGTTCGCGACGCGAACCGTCCACTTTCGCGCCACAGACGCTGCGCTTTCTCCGTTCCTTCCCAAGACAGCTGATCAATGGCGTCACCAGGGTACGACTAGTCGGCATATTCAGGGCGGACAATGCAAATATTGCGCGAGAATCACAATGTATTCAACATTTCAGGTAGCCATCAAATCTGATACAAACAGGTCTGAGCAGGGTGTTCGTACTCTGCATCCGCCACTGCGCCGCATATCAGCTTCCCACGGGGCGACGGCCGGTTCCCGACGTCTGAAAAGTTAACAATGTGCGCACACAGAAAAAGCGTCTTCAACGACACATCCTGCCATCTAGTGAGAAATATTGTTATATATGCTTCAACGTTCAATCGCATGACATTCATTCAATATCCGTTGCTATAATACCTAGACCGTGCTGCTACCTAGCGATAGCTCTCCGAAATGATGCTTCTATAAAAATTATGTAGTTCTTGAATCTGTGGAGGTTATGACGGCTTCGGAGTTGTGGAGGTTATGACCTGTGGAGGTTATGACTGCTTCGGAGTTGTGGAGGTTACGACCTGTGGAGGTTATGACCGCTGCGGACTTGTGGAGGTTGTGACCTGTGGAGGTTATGACCTGTGGAGGTTACGACCGCTGCGATGTGTTGAATTTTTGGAGGTTGTGACCTGTGGAGGTTACGACCTGTGGAGGTTATGATACGTCTCCGTTAGGCAAAGTGTACGAGCATGTCCTTCAAGGAAACTAGGAAATGGGGTGGGGAGGGATGAAATTGCATTGCCAACTCAGGAATATTCCAACAGTGTCAGCCGAGGCAATAGAACCTCAAAGTCAGCAAATAGGGACAGCAGTAGTACAAGGAGGCAGAGTGATAGTTCATCTAGTGATAAAAGAACTCCTCAGCATGAAAAAGCCAAAGGTGGTTATGGAGCATTTGTTAGATGTATGATGTTTAATGCTCAGAGTATCCGTTCCAAATTTGATGAGTTAAAGTGTTATGTTGCTGAGGAGGAACCAGATTTTGTTTGCATTACGGAGATGTTTGCATTGTTTGTTTGCATTTTGGAGATAACTTGCAGGACTGTGAGATCCAGGGATACAATATGTTTTCGTGCAATAGGAGTCCAGCAATGAAAGGGGGTGGTGTAATGCTCTATATGAATAGCTTATTCAGTTCTCAAAAAGTAGCAGGTGGGGATAAAAATGTGTCTGTGGAGTCCATTTGGCTTGATGTCACTGTGGGAAAAGGCAACAGCAATACTCTTAGGATAGGAGCTTCCTACCGATCAGGAACTCTGCCACATTCTCAGCAACTGGAGCTTGACAAGGTGATTTGTGAGGAAATCAGTAGAAACTTTAAGAGGAAGTGCCTTATACTTGGTGACTTTAATCTAAAAGGTTATGAAAATTCTGGTGTTGGCTCCCATCATGCAAAATGTTTAGGAAATGCCTTGAAGAGAACTTGTTCTTACACCAGTTTGTATCGGAGCCTACCAGGCATGGCTCATTCTTGGACCTTGTATTCTCGGATTTAAGTGACATGGTTCAAGACTTGACTGTAGGCGAAACTCTGGGAAGAAGTGACCATAACATAGTTAGATTCAAGGCACATGTAGGGGAGATTATTCAGGAAAATTTGATAAAGGTTCCAAATTTCATCAGAGCAGACTTTGAGTGCATGGGAGCGGCTTTAAGTGCCATCAGATGGGAAGAAGAATTATCCAATTTAAATGCGTGTGAAATGTGGGAAAAGTAAAAATCTTACTTGAAGGAAATTCAGATTAGACATGTCCCCCAAAAGCAAAGACGCAAAAGAAGGGTAGGAAACCCAGCATGGCTTACACCAGACTTGATAAAAGCAATTAAGGCTAAGAAAACTGCATTTCGAGTCTTCAAAGAAGCCTCAAATGTCGTTAATCTAAAGGCGTATCGAAAAGCTAGAGACACCGTGAAGCAAAAAACCAGAGCTGCAAAGCGAGCAAAAGAACTGGATTTAGCTAGAAACTGTAATGGGGACAGTAAAAAGTTCTTTAGTTTCCACAAGCTGAGTAAAGTTTCTAGCACAATTGGTCCACTGGAAGTAAACGGGACTATATTGGGTGAGGATAGTGAGATGGTTGAGGAGCTGAGCAAGCAGTTTAAATCAGTGTTTAGATTGAAAGATATGACCAATCTGCCGACCGTACACCATAGTTCAGTGACATGGAATCTGACAAATAATGTTGATTTCATTGATAGTGATGTTGTTTACAATCATATCAGGAAAATAAAGCCCAACAAGGCAGCAGGACCTGATGATATTTATGCTTGGGTGTTGCGGGAAACTGAAAAGGAACTGGCATTTCCACTTAGTATAATATTTTGTAGATCAGTTTCACAAAATGAAATTCCAACCGAATGGGAAAGGGCAAATGTAGTTCCGATTTCCAAGAAAGGAGAAAGAGAGAAAGTTGAAAACTATAGACCAGTTAGTCTCACATCCATAGTCTGCAAGGTACTCGAATAAATTATCAAGGATAGAATAGTTAGTTATCTGGAAGGTAGCAGATTGATTCAAGATACTCAACATGGGTTTAGAAAAGGACGATCGTGTCTCACAAACCTCTTGGACTTTTTTAACTTCGCCACAGAACAATTTGATCATGGAAATCAGGTTGATGTAGCATATCTTGACTTTAGTAAGGCCTTTGACAAGGTACACCATAAACGGTTAATGATACAGCTTCAGTCCGATGGTATTGCAGGTAGCATCTTAAAATGGATAGAGTTGTGGCTTTCAAATAGACAGCAAAGAGTGATGCTAAATGGTACAAAGTCATCATGGCAAAATATTCTTAGTGGAGTCCCCCAGGGGTCAGTGCTGGGGCCACTACTGTTCATTATATTTGGAAATAACATTGAAAGTGGCCTAAGCAGTAAAGTTTTGAAATTTGCGGATGATTTGAAGGTCTTTAGGGCAAAAACAGGTCAAGATGAGCATATCTCGCTGCAAAAAGACTTAGACGAACTTGTGAAGTGGTCCGAAGAATGGCAAATTAAATTAAATTTTGATAAGTGCAAAATCATGCATGTAGGTAAGCAGGATATGAAGGCTCCATACTTGATGGGTGGCCAAGTGCTATCAGTGACTCAACAGGAGAAGGATTTAGGTGTTATTCTAAACACAAAACTGGGGGCATCAGAACAGACCAAGGAAGCCAGGAAGAAGGCACTGAGAATGCTCGGGGCAATGAATAGGAATGTATCATACAGATGTGAGGAAGTGATCAGGAAGCTTTACTGTGCATGCGTCAGGCCACATTTGGAATACTACATCCAAGCTTGGTCTCCTAGCTATGAAAAAGAATGTTGGCTTTTAGAGAGAGTACAAAAGAGGGCTACAAAAATGGTTAATGGCATAATCAGCCTGGCATATGAGGAAAGATTGAAGAAAACGAATATGTTTTCACTTAGATATAGAAGGCTGAGAGGAGATCTCATCGAGGTCTTTAAATTTTTCCATGGTCTGGAGAGGGGATATCTTGGGGAAATGTTTGAATTGAACAGAAATGATGCAATTAGAGGTCATAAATTCAAAATTAAAGTTAACCACAGCAGAACAAGGTTAAGGCAGACTTTCTTCACCAACAGGGTAGTAGAACACTGGAACCAGCTGCCAGAAAACATTGTCAGTAGCAGCACATTGAACATCTTTAAAAACAGCATAGACAATCATTATAAGAATAGAGGGCTTGCTTTTCAGTATTACAGGGAGGGCTGATTGACAGATTTGGTGGGCAACTGGTTCAGTGTACAGAGTGCAACTAAGAGGGGCCCTTGTGGCTCATAGTTGCACTGATCTTTTAGGTCTTATGTCTTTATGCCACAGACATGACACTCCCGACACCCGGCACCGTTGCAATTCCGAAACCGCCAGGACGGTGCGTATTATTCCGCACATAACGGCATACAACATTCCGCATTGTGTGGTATATTATGCTCCACATATAATGGCATACAACATACCACATTGTATGGTATATTATACGTCACATATAATGGAATACATCATACCGCATTGCATGGTATATTATACTTCACATATAATGACATACGACATTCCGCATTGTATGGTATATTACATTCCGCATATAATGTCATACAACATGCCGCATAGCATGGTATATTATATTCCACATATAATGGCATACAACATTCCGCATACTATGGTATATTACATTCCACATATAATGCTATGCAGCATCTTGCTTAGGATGGCACACAATATTACGCTCAGGATGGCATGCGGCATTCCGAATAAGATGACCCACAGAAGTTCGCATTGGATGGCATGCAACATTCCGCTTATGATGGCATACCATACTGCACATATAAAGGCATGCAGTATTTTCCATAGGTCGAAGCGCCCTTAAACTCAAATAACTAACTAACAGTATTTTCCATATAATGGCATACGGGATTCAGCGTAGGGCGACGTACAATATTCCGTACGTGATGGTACGTAGCGTTATCCGATGATGGCTTGCATAGCATGGCATAGCATGGCATGTCATAGCATGGGATATGCCATACGGCATACCATGGCATAACGCAAACTACCGCGTGGTGTCGTGTACACCTGAACGCTCCAACAACATTTACGCGCCTACGGGTTCTTTGAAGCAAATGCTGGGAAATATGCGCAATTACACCGCACACATCGCGTATATCGTATCAAGTGCCAAGCCAAATATGAGCTGGGGAGGTCTCATGAAACATGAGCACGAAGGGGCTGCCATCGCCTTGAGCTGGAACACCGTGCTGATGGTGGAGAGTTAAGTTCAGGGTGGCGGAAGAGATCGGGAGTTTTACAACAAGTTAGCCAGAAGCATAACGACTGACAGAAAAACATTACTAGAATAACTGGCTGACAAAACTCCAGCAATAAGCCGATTGTGGTCAGGTGTCACGAGCGGTGAGAAAGCGCTCGGGGTATGCTCCCGTCTGCATGCGACAAAGGTGCATCTGAGCCAACCGACCATCCCCCCCACACCGACATTGAGCCACCTGACACCATCCCCCCAGCCTGGCATACCAACCAACTTAGGCGGCTGCGACAAACCCCATCATCATATGAAGGACGAATAAGCCACAAATATGTGTCACCTTCAACACGAGTGAATACCACTTGAAAACAAATGCAATCCTCCAAGATCAAACGAAATTCACGGCCATCTGTAAAACTCCGGGAGACAAACTCAGAAGACAAGCAAACGACTTGATCAGCGCCGCCAAAAAGCACTGTAAGGACACGAAGCTAGACACAAGTATCAGTGAATACAAGCCCATATATTTATATTGAAACGTGAAAATCCACAAGCCCGGAAACGCGCACTGTCCGATACCATCCCTAGTCATTCTGCTGACGTATCACCTGGCGAAAACACTTCGTAATATACTGAGCACGTACATGCAAACTACGAACTTAGCTAAGTCATCCGATGAAATTGTCGACCTGCTTAGGATGAAAACGACACGGGAAACTAGCATCACTGAACATCACTGGCAGCCTTTTCTCAAGCGTACCAGTCGAACGCACCATCAACAGTTTGTACAAAAGATGCCTACCACCATAGCACCATGGCTGCACCAAATATCCCTGAATACATATATGTACAATGCTGCAGCCTTGCACCATCAAAGCACCATTCAGATGTCCTCAAGAAAAACGCTACCACCAGACGGACGGAATAGCAACAGGCTCGTCCCTGGGTGTGGTCTCTGTCGAAGATTTCATGCCCGCCATGGAAAGGTAGAGCTGGGCGACGATAACGTCAATCTACGCATGCACTACCGGTATACCGACGACACTATGGTATACTATGACACTGTATACACCAGTCGTGTGTGTCTACAGAAACCCACGACTCAACGGCACTGTGCCAGCTAAAACACCGTCTCGAATCCACATCCGGTCTCAAATTCGCAGTCTAAGAATCGATCGACAACATCAGCTTCTGTGACGTCAACATCGATGATTAGGGCATCGATATCAACATAGATGAACAGCGTGATTAGGGCATACGTTCACCGTGCTCTAAAACACAGTTCGACATGACCCGCTATCGATGGCGGGCTGGCCAGACTCAAACAATAACAGATAGACAACAACTATCACATGTCTTGCATAGGCACACAAAACAAAAGGGTCCTCAAAAAGCGCATGTATTCAGTCCAGTAACCAGAACCATCTGACAGCATCCACAGCTTGTGCTACAAAAACACCATGTGACCGGGGTACAGACACGACGAAAGTGTTCTCCAAAACATGGTTTACAAAAATTGCAAAATCGAACAGCTCAATCGTCACGTCAAATTGAACATTTGCCACCAGAGTACATTCGCTTCATCCTGGATCATAAAAGGCAATACCTCATCACACCTATCACCACTCAGACAAACACACGGCATATATCACTCTCAATGCAATATGGAGACAATGCGCTCTTACCCAATTGTGCAAATATATCGGCAGCACATCCATTACACTCAGTCGGCGTTTCACAATGCATCTGCAAAGCGACGGCCCATGGACACATACCCATCAACACCACCACACACCACTCACAAGACAAACACTAGTAGAAAACACCAAAATGCTAGCAAGTCTGCAAGATAGGCGACGTCTTATCGCATTAGAAGCGACACATATTAGGCAGGACGAACCACTCATTAATCGTCATCTATGGACCCTCTTAGATGAAAATCTAAATGTGCCAATGATGTGCCTGTACATGAGGTGTTGCAACGGTAGTGTGTGTTTGCTTACCAAGTCCGAAACCAGAGAAAGCCTTCTTATAGCTAAGCACGTGATACGATGATTATATTTACATTGACAATAGGACCTGGCCAGTGACCTAAATCATGGAAATATCTGATGTGAAAAGAAACGTCAACACCTGTCAGGTAACGAAATGCAGTATGGATACGTCTATGTACTTCTTACCATGAATGTTGCAAACATCATATACCGACACGACGAGTAAACGTGATTATTAAGACGAATAATTGAATGAACAAACAAAGAGACAATAGGCACATAGATGGACGGTGTGTTCATGAGGAATGCATCAAGAACAATTTACTGCCATATACATCTATCTATCTCTCTCTCTCTATATATATATATGTATAAATATAAATATATATTTTTATTTATACACGTATATTTATATATATGTATATATATATATCATATATGTATATATATATATATATATATATATATATATATATATATATATATACATGTTGAATAATATCTGGATAAATTAAACAATAAGTGGCACATAGAGAGAAACTACATTTCCACCACAAAGCACAACATCATCGTTTCGGCTACAGGCCTTCTTCAGGATGACGTAACTGAAGGCTTTGCGGTTACATCTTTGTGAAGGCTCAGTTACGTCATCCTGAAGAACGCCTGTGGCCGAAACGTTGATGTTGTGCTTTGTGGTGGAAATATAGTTTCTCTCTATGTGCCACTTATTGCTTATATATACATGTATAGATATACGTATATATATATATATATATATATATATATATATATATATATATATATATATATATATATATATATATATATATATATATATATATATATCGGTATATTTTGGCAGGATATCTTCTTTTATGCATTGGCTGTTGAAGAGAAGAGCGCATTTAGCCTTAGCAAGTTTTCTGTCCAAGTTTTCGATTGATCGTATTGTTTTCTTCGTTTCGTTTGATAGCTGGTAATTTATTTCACCTAGTAACATGTACAGTTATATTCGTTTATTGACGTTTCGGATACAAACATTGATCAATTTTCAAATTCACTGCTCTGCACACACAAGTACACTTAAAAATATAAATTGAGCACAGGTTTCACACGAGCTATTCTCTCAACAACACCTCACCTATTGTTAATTCCTGAAGGGCCACTCACATAAACAAGCATATTCTCATCTGACAATTTACAACAATCGTAAAGCACTGGATTCCCTGCATCTACATCGAAACGTGCTTACACCCCCCCCCCCGAATTTTGGTCATGCATTACTCCAGAGTGACAATGTGACGTGTGTGGTGACTTGTTTGTTTATTTCTGGTGTGTTCACGTATGTACAATGACTCGAGCACCATGAGACGTGTTCGGTCCGGGCTAGACGTGATGATGGTGGTGTTGTTGGTAAGGTGTTCTCGTGTTAGCGGTGTTTGGTGACAGTTTTCATGTGTTCTCTTGGTGCTCCATCTCTGAGGTGTATTGTGAGTCTTCTGGAAAGGGAGGTCGTGGTGGCACCAATGTAACTTACTGCACGAAGCCGACAGTCTTCTTGGGCGCTAAATGACCAACCATGGTCGATGCACCCTAAAACCCCAATCACACACACACACACACACACACACACACACACACACACCTACAGTCTTCGTATGGGCATGCGAATTTGCAAACTACATTGGTACGTTTTAGTTTTTCTTTGGTGGCCTAAAGATTGTTTTCATTACAAGATTACAACTTTTCATGTTTTTGTAGTAGATGACGAGTTTTAACTGATCTTTGTTGTTGGTGCATGTGATGTTGTTTGTTATAATGTCCTGTATGACTCTCTCATTCACCTTATAAGCAGAGTTCATGTAATTTCGATAGTAGAGGTGAATAGTGTTTGTTCGTTCTGTATATTTCTGGTTGGTGTTCCTGTTCATGCGTTTCTTAATTTCTTCATCAACCTGTGTGTTTGTGTAGCCATTGTTTACTAAAAATCTGTTTTAGTCGGTGAAAGTTTATATGAAGAAGTTCATAGGAAGAACAATTACGAATTGCTCTCTTTACAAAGGCACGCAGGACACTCTGTTTGTATCTTTCAGGACACGACACTCACTATTTGCGTTCATAACTAAGCCAATATTCGATGGTTTCCGGTATGCTGAGGTGCAAAACTTTTGATCAGTTGGGCTTACAAGTACATCTAAAAATGGAATCTTCCGATCGATTGGTGTTTCAGATGCGAAAGTTAGCACTGAGTGTTCCTCTAATTTTGAAATGAGTTCACTAAGGTGGTCACTGTCCCTAACATCAACCAAAACATCATCGACATAACTGCAGTAGATATGAGGCGCAACAGACGGGTCACATAAAACATGGTTTTCCAGGTGGCGCATGTAAAAGCTTGCAAAAAGAGGACCTAGTGGGGAGCCCATAGCGACGCCTTCCTTTCGTCGATACAATTACCTACATGACCCACGGAAGGAAGACTCCATGGTACACGCACGGAGCAGTGTCGCAAGAATGTTGGGCGACAACTGCAGCGGGGGTAATGTGAGATTAGTGTTGGCATACACTTGCTCAATGATGATCTTGATGGTTGTCTCCATTGGCACGTTAGTAAAAAGACTGTTGACGTCAATGGTTGCGAGCTGTCCACGTGGGGATTTAGCCCTTAAAATATCGATAAACTCATCGACAGAATCAATGCAGCGTTTGGCAGGTACGAAACTTAGACATAAAAATTGACAGAACACTCAGAACTCGAAAACTCGAAAACTTAGACAGAAAACTTGCTGAGGCTAAATGCGCTCTTCTCTTCAACAGCCAATGTATACAAATATATATACATATATATATATATATATATATATATATATATATATATATATATATATATATATATATATATATATATATATGCGTATGCGTGCGCTATATATATATATGCGCTGTGCGTGTGCTGTGCGTGTGCATGTACGTGTGCATGTATATGTGTGTGTGTGTGTGTGTGTGTGTGTGTGTGTGCGTGTATCTGTGCGTATGTGGGTGCCACAGACACCACCCGCGCATTGCCAAAGCCCACCCAAAGAAATCAATTGCACAATTTGCAATTTTGCATCAAAAGCTAGGACGTGTCGAAGAACGGATCATCTTCCTCATCAACTGCAGACATGAAAGGCCCTACCCCAGATTCATAGTCTCCAAGGTTTCAATTCATCACAGCTCCAGCAGCCAGCGGGTACATAAACAAGTTAGCAAGCTTCAAGCTATCATGTCAGGAGAAGAGATATCCGATGCTTACAGACATCGGGCCTATTTAAGGAGACGTCTGCGCCGTTTGGGGCGGCGTTTGTCCTGCAGCTGTCCAGATTGGTGCTGGTTGTTGGAACGATGCCACTCCCTCCTTCGTCATGAAAGAAGCACTTGCAGACAAAGGTTAGTCAAGAAATTTGAATCACTTCGGAAGCAGAATCTAGTAGACGGTAGCGCCTCATGCCGTGAGCTTGCACCATGGCACGGGACACTGTCAAGCACTTGTCTTCCGGGAAGTACCCTCCTGCGGGTAGCGTGTCCGAGTCACCTGCCCGAAAATGCCCAGAAGATAGAGTCTCCAGTTTCCTCAAGTGTTGCAGCAACGGAAGTAGCAGTCTCCAGTTCGACGCATCGGCCCAGTCAGAGCTCTAGGGACTCCACTTCACTACCCCTAGAAACAAGTCATCTCTTTCCTCAAAAGTCAGAGGAGGACAAACTCTGCGATCCAGTGAAAACAGGTGTTTGTAGTGATGTTGGTGCTTCACCACGTAGTGTTATCGGTTTTCGCTGCTGTGCGGACAGGGTCTGGTGCGCTTCGTTGTTTAGTGCGTTCGTGTCCAGCGTTGTGACTGTTCGGAACTTTGGGTGGGCTTTGGCAATGCGCGGGTGGTGTCTGTGTTTCACGATCTCCAGCGTTGTTTCTGGAGTCAGAAACTGCGGCGTGAGGCCAGCAGCCGCCCGCAGCGCACCACAAGAGGACGAACTTCGCCTAGGTACACATTCATCGTACCAACCACCTACGCCACTCCCAGATACAAACAATTTAGTTCACCACGCGGCTACTAGTGGAGAGAGCTCGGGTAGTTGCAGTACTTCAGGCACCCACGGTACGGACACCAACGGCGATGGCACTGAACAATACAGTACCAGTCGCACATCTAATCTAAGTAAGTTACCTCTAGACTCAGATATATTGGGATTGCTTGACAAAGGCCCAAATTTTGCGTTACCTCAAAAAGTAGATCGTAGCTGCTTGGAAAAGGCAGAATCAGGCGTAGAAAGGGCGATCTATGGTTTGCGGTGGAGGAATGTGAGGGAGACAAAACAGCAAACTGTACCTCAGGTACCGCAGGCAGGCTTATCACAAAGCACCTCTAGCACAGGTCATTCAAAGCTTCGCCCCATGTTTCCCGACACTCCTGCATACCAACCACCGAGAGCCACAACTCAATTAGAATCTGAGTTGAAAGATTTAAAAACAAAAGTTCTAAAAGCATATAAATATCACAACAAAGCATCGAACAAAAGGTCGGACAATTATGCGAAACAGAGGGAAGTACTGCGGGAATTGAAAAACAACGATAATGTAATAGTGAAGCCGTCAGATAAATGCAAAGGATTCGTCGTGCTAAACAAAACGGATTACCTTGAAAAAGCCAGGACAATAATGGACGATTATCAGAGCATTCCTTCCCAACCAAACCATACCAAACGTCTCGAAATCGAAACATGTACTATTATCAAGGAAATTTTATCCGGGAAGTTACATAAAGACACAGTTTTATCTCTCCTTCCTCATTCCAGCCGCACAGCGGAATTATACGGGCTCCCAAAAAAAACACAAACTAGGGGTTCCACTGCGCCCCATAGTGTCGGCGAGTGGTGACCCCCTAGACAAGCTATCTTGGTTCTTGAGCAAGATTCTTGTCCAGATACTAGCGTTGGTTCCCGCCCATCTGACAAACACGGAGTCGTACCTACAGAGGGTGAAAGAAACGTTTCCTACCAAACTTCCGGAGGGCAGTATTGTTTTCACCATGGACGTCACAAATTTATATGGCAGTATTCCGATAAAGGAAGGAATAGGTGCTGTAATTCGCCCAATCGAGGACAATCTGGATGATATTTGTCTTTTCGGGATTGGGGTGCAGGACTGTGTGAAATTACTAACACATATTTTCAGCAATAACCTCATACGTTTCGGTAACTCCATGTACAAGCAAACGAAAGGAGTGGGTTGATTTTATGACTTAGTATGGGCCTAAAGGCCTAATAAGGTAACTTACTAAACCATCGAAAGGAGTAAATGTGCACCTCCTTTAACGATTGCTTTTATGCACCGCCTTGAGTCGATCTTCTTAGCTTCGTATGATTTGAAGCCAGCTCTCTACATGAGGTATATAGACGATATTTTTGGTGTTTGGACACATGGCTTGGCCTCTCTGCTCGACTTCTTTGCAGAAATTAACCAACAACACTCCAGCATCAAGTTCACCTTAGAACACACTGCTCATAGCACTTCGATTCCTTTCCTTGATACGTTGTTTGTAGTTCAGGCTGATGGTAGCTACACCACCGAACTGTACTTTAAACCAATGGCAGCCCCCATCATCTTGCACTATGATTCGGCCCACCCGATGGCCACTAAAAAGGCCGTTTTAACATCCCAAATGAGGAGAGCAGCACGAGTCTCCTCCGATACTATTTCGTGCGAGCGGAGCCTTGCGAAGATGACAACTCTTTTCCTGGAAAACGGATGCCCAGCACATCGGGTACACTCCGCCGCTCGTGCTGTTCACCCTCACAACAGGAGTAGGATAAGTGGGCAACGTCGGCATCGAGCGGGTAGCAATCCCAACTATGTCTACATGAGACTTCCTTTTGTCGATGACCATCTATGTCGACAGGTAAATGCAGCCATCCGTTCGTCTCATCTAAACCATGTTAGGGTAGCCTGGACTAGCGGACCTACGCTGAAATCTTACCTGGTCCGCTCAGCCCTGGAAATTGTCGCCATGCCCTGCTGGTAGACGAACGTGCCACACCTGTAGCAACGGGCTCAAAGGTAGATGCACGCGGAAAAACGTAGTTTATAAAATAACGTGCAACCGCTGTCTTGGAATATTTTATGTCGGAGAAACCAAGCGTAGCATCAGGGATAGGTACAATGAGCACATGGGAGATGCCAGACTTCGGAGAGAATACACACCTTTAGGCGAACACATGATCGACAAACATTCTAACATGGAACACAGCGACACTAACACAAACTTCAAAGTAGAAATTCTAGCAACAGCCAGGGACAACGCTGATCTGAAGGTCCTCGAATCTATACACATACGTAATCTACGGCCGCAACTAAACACGCAAACGACGTCTTGGTATATCACATAAAATTACATAAACATAAATTATACTTCATGTATTACGCGTTATATTGGATATATGTCTATATATGTGCGTGCATGTATGTGTCGATATGTATATGGACCATCGGCTCGGGCTTCCTCAGAGGATTCTATCTTGACCTAGTTGATTTCTGGTTTGGAGTTTCTTGAAGTGTCTGCACCAATGAGGATGCTTTTCTGTGATTCACGTGTATTTTTGCACGCTTTTTTCCCGCGTTTTTTTCTTCAATTGTTAACCCTGCCATTTTTTATATCACTCCTGACGATGGCCCCTGGCCGAAACGTTGAGTAATATAGCATAATCCCTAACGTTACTTTTGATGTAAACTCAGCACCTCCTGGTATATTGAAGGTCGTACATTTCTTCTCACGCAATGTCTAAAACCCAGGAGCACTTAAGAGCCATTCTTCGTTGTATTAAGAGTGTTGAATCATGCTTGTCTGGTATGCTTGCTATATTTTAGAGCATCTTTTGAAGAAATTGAACAAGTGAAAACATCTTCAATTTCTTCATTCTTTCCTCATGTGCCGCATATGCCAGGTTGCTTATGTCATTAACCTTTTTTGTAGCACTCCTTTGTACTCTCTAAAAGCCAACAATCTTTTTCATAACTAGGAGACCAAGCTTGGACACAATATTCCCAATGTTGCCTGGCATATGCACGGTAAAGCTTCCTGATGACTTCCTCACTTCTGTATGATGCATTCCTATTTATTGCCACAAGCATTCTCAGTTCCTACTTCCTGGATTCATTGGTCTGTTCTGATGCCCCCAATTTTGTGTTCAGAATAACACCAAAGTCCTCCTGCTGAGTCACCGATAGTACTTGGCCAGCACCATCAAATATGGAGCCTTCATATGCTGCCTACTCTAGCTTCATATCTTATCTTTGTATAGCTAAATAATTAACCAGTTCAGTTAGGTTGATGCCACTATGAAATTATGTTAGGTTGATGCCACACAGATTTACATTATTAATTTTAACACGAGCATCATCAGCAAACTGGGACTGGAGCATGACGGCCTTGCCTTCGTTGCCGGCTTCGTCGCCTACAAAATGGGGCGTCAATACAGCGCTTGGCTGTCCGACGTCTGAAGCACCGGAGGCGCTCCTGGCCGTTGTGTCCAGCTCTTGGTTAATCACCATCGGTCGCGGCGGGCGCTGCACGCCATATACGTGGTAGATGGCGATGACAAACCAGTTGAATTCTGATGTCTGCTTCATCACGGACTCAACCTGCGCAGGCGACACCAGCATCGTGAGGCGCGGGGTGGGCGTCATTAGTAGCCGGCAGCCGAAGCTAGGAGTGTGGCTAGTTGTGTGAGACGGAGGCTGACTCGAGTTAGGCTGCATGTGCGCATCGGCTGGTTGCGCAAGACCTCTGCTCGGCAGAGCGCAGAGGCGGACATCTAGGCAGGTGCGCTAGCATGCCACCAGCCAGCGATAGGATGTCCACCCTCACGCTGCCGGCCATGTGTTACCGTTTCTGCTGTGTCGTGTCGTGTCGCTCGGTTCTGCCCTCTGTATCCGTGTTTGTTGTTGCCACCGTGACTGGGGGCGGACCGGCGGGGCCTCCTGTGCTGCTCGTTCTGGCGCCACTTCGCATTAGTTTCATGCCGCCCGATCCTGCCGTTTTGTTGGCGTGTTTTGCTGTTGCAACTGTGACCACTGACGGGTCGGCGGCGCTCCCGGTGTCGGCCCGTCCTGGCGGCACTTGACTCTGCCGTCGTATCGCCCGGTCCCACTGTCCTGTTGGTGTGTTTTGCCGCTGCCGCTGTGACCAGGGGCAGACAAGCGGCGCTTCCTACGATGGCCCGTCTTCGCGGCACTTGGCACTGCTACTGGCTCTGGTACTGCTATGAAACAGGTGTGGCGTATGCCACTTCATTGTTGCTTGCATTTATCATGAAGCCTATGAGCATTGATTGGAAAGAACGATATGCAAAGTATCTTTGTTCCACGAACTTTGATTGTGATCCTTCATTCATGCTCCGAACCGGAGCCAGCACATAAGCCGACTAGGTCGACCGCGCGGACGTTTTGAATAATCCAGATCTAGTTCTGAACGCATTGCTAGGGAATGCCGACAGTGCATGCCTGACCGCTTTTAGCTCCAGATGTCTGGCCACTTTTCAGTCCATCCGCCGAATGTAACCCCCGAACTGGAGTGAAATTTTATATACTTTTGGGATGGGTCAACCCCCGCTTACGACTGCCGTGAGCTCACCTCCCCCAATCCATATTTTAGCGTGTGTCGCGAATGGGCCTCTCGACTGAAGGCCTTCCTGTTACCTCCAGGCATTGCGACCCAAAATCGTTTTCTGGAAGTTCCACCCATGTTGCCGAGCTGGTACGGAAGTTCACAAATGCCCCCATAAAATGAATGTGTGCCTCTCACGTCTCCTATCGATCTTTAAAAAAAAGATTAACCCTAAATCTTGCTTCCTAAATCAGGGGCACTGCCACATGTAGGGGGGATTAAAAGGGTTTTCGGTTAATCACTTTTTACATGCAGCACCATAAGCCCGATGCTAAATCTGATGTAGATTGGAGGACTCGACCCCCACCTGATTCCATCATGGCGACGACCACCTTCAGATACGTCCCTACTGCATTTCGCCGGGGTAAGATGCTAATTATCTGCCATATTTGATAATATTTGATTTTATAATATTAATATACCTCGCTTTGCACACTCTTCGGGTATGATATGTGTATAAAAGGTATTGGAGATCCATTCCAGGACTATGGCGCTCGAAGTTTTGAACCTACACCTCTTAAACCCTCATTTTCTCTCCCGTACAATGCATACGCTGCGTGTATTCTACAGCGCGTCAGCGGCTTAGCCCATATTACGTGTGTACCCCGATGACGTCATATAAGGACCTGCGCAGAAAGCTGCACAGTAGGGAAGACGCCACCTCGTATATATCGCCTTGACCTGGCTCACGCACGAGGAGCAGCAGCGGTGTGGGCGTGGCCGGCGCACACTGTGATAACTCGAGGGAAAAACTGGCCATAAATCATAGCGGACAAAGTATGCTAGTTACCGGGGAGATTTTTGTCTTATTCGGAAGAGCTGAAAATTTGGGTCATTTGGGGAATATTTGTTGTCTTAAATATTGCCCAACCCAGGAATGTCAGAGGTTATACCTGCTAGAGGAAATGGAGCATTCCGCTCCACTGGTTTTGCTTCCGCGAAATATATCGGGAACCAATTGAAATGGATAGCTAAAATTGTGCACACATCTACATAAGTATCTAGTGTATTGTATTAAAATATCGATTTTCGGTCATCCATGATGATATCATGATGATGTCATAAGTGAAGCCCGTTGGCGCTCATATATTGGATGACTATTAGTGAGCGTTTGTATGCGAGTACTCTGCAGTGTAAATGTGACCTTATAATTGCTACGCAGAATAGATCCAAGATATTGTCCTAAGTGGCTGAAATTACGCCAAAATATATCACTAAGATATGCACACAGGTTGGCTCACTTCAGAGATTCTGAGAGCCCCGCGGATCTTGCTGGGCCGATTCGGTGATGACCTGTCGCAACACGAAAGCTGCGTCCTGTATGCCCTCAGCACGAGCACTTTGTCCAGCAACCTCCACGAGCTGCAGTTAACTGTGCTGTTGAGTAACTCTCGAGGATGCCCGACGCTGAGAACGGACACTGAGGTGATCTTAGATTCTAGTTGGTCGCCCTCGCGCTCTCTTCACGGTCTCGTCGTCAAGGCGGGTCTTGGCTTCATCATTACTCACGGCGTGGTCACCGCGCTTCAGGGATACGGAGAACACCTCGTCTCCCGAAAGATTAGTCGCAAACTGACTTCTGAATTTGCTCTGGGCTCGCATGCACTTAACCCACTTTCCGTTTAAGTTCTTGGCGATAAGTCGGTCGCATTTCTCAAGTCCACAATTGACGACTCACTTCGGAGGCATCCCTGAGGGATTTTCTCCATGATTAACTGCAAACTATAATTAAACACATGAGCATAATAGTTCCCACGCCCAGACGCTTTTGCACTTGTTAGCAAGTCCACCAATTCCTCTGCTGACGCGCACCTCCATGTTCACGTACGCAAAATCCAACCACGATGACTCGAACTTTACAGGCAGACAACTTCCCTGCCGTGGGAGACGCTGTGCGTGACATATCTCGATTCAGTCGCCTCGTCAGTTGGGGGACTTTTTTGCAAAGTAACCACTGGATCAGGTTACCCGGTCAAGACACCCCGCCATCCGACGCGTCGCGGCATCCGGCTCGGGCTTCCCCGTGCCGCCCGGGCTGGTCGCCGCACCGCACCACACCGAGGCCTGTCGGGATACAACTGATCACTATCGGTGTTAGAGCAGCTAGGTGCAGCTGAAACTCGCGACACATATAGTCAAAGGATTGCTTATTTCATTGGGATTGGTCTTTAGCTGTGCGCTGTTGTGTGTTTTTTTAAATCTTACCTGAACTTCGAGATACTATAAAGTTGAACGACTATTTCAATTACTGATTGTTTGACAATAAATAACATATTATTAATTGGTGTATGCCTTTTTGAATGCTGAACGCAATGAGAATGGTCTCAGCTATCATTTCATATTTCACATGTCCATTTTTTTCAGAATGCAGCTTACTTTTATCAATTGTCAAACTGCGACAACATTTGTGCACGTGTGCGTCGTTTTTTTTTCACACGTAATGTTTTCCATGTTCATGGACTTATTTCTATATCAAATCTTGTGAAAATTTTCATAAAAACTGTGACTTCGTCTGCTTCATTCACTTGCTGATACAATAGCACCAGAAATACGGCATTTAAAAAATAGTCAAGAAATGCGTTTATGGCCAGTTTTTTCCTCGAGATATCACACTGTGCGGCAGTGCGGCGGGCGCCTCGTGTTGTGCGCGCGTGCTGCGGCTGAGTGTGCCTCTGCGGCTGAGTGTGCCTCTGCGGCTGCGCGCCCGGGGAAATCCGGCGTAGACCTCGGGTCGCCTTGGCGGAGGAGCTGGGGTAGGACCCGGTGGCCGTTAGCGCGAGATTATGGGTGCGATGCGCTATCCATCAGTGACCGGACGGAATACCGATGGAGATTGTGCCTCAAATACAGGAACTGAAGCCAGGATACTAGGGTTCGCAAGCGAGCGGTAAGACGTAGCCTACACTACGAAGCCTACACTACTGATCCTACCCTCGGAGCCCACATATAGCTAATTTGCGTCGATTTTAACCCGTCCCGTCTCGGGGGGGTCTTCAACCGCCCCCCCTCAGGTTTTTCGCGGATAGCGGACGAACGGCGCGCGGCAGCGCGCCCAAATTTGGCATACCTTATCCCACATCAATTTGACATGCTGATCCAAAATGTTTAGGTCAGGTCATCTAGGGTCAACAAGTTAGTCAAGGTCAAGTGAGGTCACCTCCAAAAAAGTTCAACCAGTCGTCACGCTTTAACGGATACAGATATTTGAATGAAACTTTCAGCGTTTGCTTATCTTTACGGATGCAACAAAACGTACGAGTGGTATTTTTTCATTTTTTCGTTTTTGACAACATAAATTTTGCGTATTTGCCATATTGCAGTTCAAATACAAGATTCTGGCTAAAGTAAGCATTGTTTATTGGGGCAAGTTGACTTCCAACAACTCTTCCAGATCTGCTCTACCCATTGGAAAAGGAAAATTAAAGAAAACTTGAAAACTCAAAATTTTGTAATTTCCAACAAATGAAATTTTTATTTTTGGGGGCCAAAAAAATGATAGCCCTGGTCAATTTCGCTGTCCTTTTCTCATTCCAAATACATATTATTTTTCATATATCCCCAAAATTAACTCCCCAGAGTCAAAAACAGAATAGAAGTCGTGAAAAGTGAAAATCTAGCCCCCCCTGGTGACGTCACTTTTGGGTGAAAAAATGTTCCGGACCCTACTCGTCGCGAGCTTTCCGATAACGTCTCTTTCGTTTTCCTGCGATGCTCAGTTTGGATTTTAGAGGGGGTCTTCAACCGCCCCCTCTCCCCGAGACGGGGTGGGAGGATTTGACCGGAAAGACGGCGTGGGTTAAAGCGAGCGTGCTAAATGTCTGTCTTTAAAGCGTGTGTTTGCACGCAAAGCGCATACAAGTGTACATTTACGTTAAGGGAGCTTCACGTTATAACTTGTGTGATGTCTTAGGTGCTGAAAGGGGAAGCTGTGTGTGGGACAATACCCTTATATATAAATGATTTTCGTTTTGCATCAGACTCAAAATCAGTTGATGCATGCAGATATGCGTGGGGGACAAAACGCACCACCATTGTGTGCATTTTCTGCAGTCAACATATCACAATATGGCTTATCACGGCACTGCCCACCACTGGACATCCTGCCCACCACCGGACATCATGTACCACGACCGGACATCATGTACCACGACCGGACATCCTGCCTACCACCGAACATCATGTACCACGACCGGACATCATGTACCACGACCGGACATCCTGCCCACCACCGGACATCATGTACCACGACCGGACATCCTGCCCACCACCGGACATCATGTATCACGACCGGACATCCTGCCCACCACCGGACATCATGTACCACGACCGGACATCATGTACCACCACCGGACATCATGTACCACCACCGGACATCATGTATCACGACCGAACATCCTGCCCACTACCGGACATTATGTATCACGACCGGACATCCTGCCCACCACTGAACATCATGTACCACGACCGGACATCATGTACCACCATCGGATACCATGTACCACCACCGGACATCGTGTACCACCACCGGACATCATGTATCACGACCGAACATCCTGCCCACTACCGGACATCATGTATCACGACCGACATCCTGCCCACCACCGGACATCATGCACCACGACCGGACATCGTCCCCACCACCGGACATCATGTACACAACCACCTGCCCACCACCGGACATCATGTATCACGACCGGACATCCGCCCACCACCGGACATCATGTATCACGACCGAACATGCCCACTACCGGACATCATGTATCACGACCGGACATCCTGCCCACCACCGGACATCATGCACCACGACCGGACATCGTCCCCACCACCGGACATCATGTATCACGACCGGACATCCTGCCCACCACCGGACATCATGTACCACGACCGGACATCCTGCCCACCACCGGACATCATGTACCACCACCGGACATCATGTATCACGACCGGACATCCTGCCCACCACCGGACATCATGTATCACGACCGGACATCGTCCCCACCACCGGACATCATGTATCACGACCGGACATCCTGCCCACCACCGGACATTCATGACTTCACCACCGGACATCATGTATCACGATCGGACATCCTGCCCACCACCGGACATCATGTACCACCACCGGACATCATGTACCACGACCGGACATCCTGCCCACCACCGGACATCATGTACCACGACCGGACATCATGTACCACCACCGGACATCATGTACCACCACCGGACATCATGTATCACGACCGAACATCCTGCCCACTACCGGACATCATGTATCACGACCGGACATCCTGCCCACCACCGGACATCATGCACCACGACCGGACATCGTCCCCACCACCGGACATCATGTATCACGACCGGACATCCTGCCCACCACCGGACATCATGTATCACGACCGGACATCCTGCCCACCACCGGACATCATGTATCACGACCGGACATCCTGTCCACCACCGAACATCATATCAACGACCGGACATCATGTACCACCACCGGACATCGTCCCCACCACCGGACATCATGTACCACGACTGGACATCCTGCCCACCACCGGACATCATGTACCACGACTGGACATCCTGCCCACCACCGGACATCATGCCCACCACCGGACATCCTGCCCACCACCGGACATCATGTACCACGACCGGACATCGTCCCCACCACCGGACATCATGTATCACGACCGGACATCCTGCCCACCACCGGACATTATGTATCACGACCGGACATCCTGCCCACCACCGGACATTATGTATCACGACCGGACATCCTGCCCACCACCGGACATACACGGCACTGCCAATCGATGGGCCTGCGGTTGGACGCCTCGTGCTGGTGTTCCCCGCCTCGTGCTTGGTTTAAATTAGCGTCGCCCTGCAGCCGACGCTAATTTATCACCACTTTACGTGTCGTCGTCCTGTCATGGACTTGGCTGGCCTGTGACGTCAGTGGTGACACTTCGATCGAGCGGCGGCTGTTGCGGCTGGCCGAGTGTTTGCGCTGTGTCGTAGCCCGCCAATGTGGCGACTCGGCAGTCGGTCGCTGACGGAAGTCGGCCGGGTCACGTGGTCACGGCCGGGTCACGTGGTCGCCGCCGTGTCACGTGGCTGTGGCACCACGAGCCGCACCGGCGCCGTAACGGAAGTCGGCGGGTCACGTGGTCCCCGCCGAGTCACGTGGCTGTGGCACCACGAGCCGTACCGGCGCCGTAACGGAAGTCGGCCGGGTCACGTGGTCACGGCCGGGTCACGTGGTCCCCGCCGTGTCACGCGGCTGTGGCACCACGAGCCGTACCGGCGCCGTAACGGAAGTCGGCCGGGTCACGTGGTCACGGCCGGGTCACGTGGTCCCCGCCGTGTCACGTGGCTGTGGCACCACGAGCCGTACCGGCGCCGTAACGGAAGTCGGCCGGGTCACGTGGCTGTGGCTGCACGAGCCGTACCGGCGCCGTGGTGGTGAGCGCACAGACAACAGCAGCACGCTTCGACAAATGCTACGTCACGGTCCAGGCAGTCGCCATGCTGCACTGGCGTGACGGTCATCTCGAACCATTGGTCTGTATACTACGCCATCATGATCAGAGGCGGATGCAGGGGTGTTCATGGGGGCGGAGGTACTCGTATGTGTGCCACCTTGAATGGATAGCCTCATGGATTTGGCCTCCGGCTCAAAGTCGATTGAGAGGGGAGGAGTGTAATTGACCCTTCCCATCGGAGCATAATGAACATAACTGACCCTTATTTCTGGCCAGAGAGGCTCCAGCTTCCCATAGGAGGGACGGCACATTCCTCCAGCACTCCCTGTACTTTCGCCCCTGATCAGAAGGAGCTGTCTGGAACTACCGATTCGCCGTTGTCTTGTGATGAATAGTGAAAGGTGGGGCAGGGATGTAGAGGAGGAGTAATATCCGGTTTGGGTATAGAGGAGGCGCTATGTCCTGTACGGACGTAGAGGAGGAATTATGTAAGGTAAGAGTGTAGAGGAGTTATGTCCGGTAGGGTGTAGAGGAGGCGCTATGTCATGTACGGGTGTAGAGGAGGAATTATGTAAGGTAGCAGTGTAGAGGAGTTATGTCCGGTAGGGTGTAGAGGAGGCGCTATGTCCTGTAGGGTGTGGAGGAGGAATTATGTAAGGTAAGAGTGTAGAGGAGTTATGTCCGGTAGGGTGTAGAGGAGGCGCTATGTCCTGTACGGAAGTAGAGGAGGAATTATGTAAGGTAGGAGTGTAGAGGAGTTATGTCCGGTAGGGTGTAGATGAGGAGTTACGTCCGGTAGGGTGTAGATGAAGAGTTGTGTTGTGAAGAGTCCGTAAGTTGTGCGACCTCATCGAGTCTTGCAGGGACCGTGATGCTGTTTATGTTTGCGTGGCTTATTTTTATTCGTGCACGGTCGACGTAAGGAGGGCCGGGATTAGTCTCAATACCTGATATAATGGGGAGTATACTGAGATCAGGTGTTTTATTACAAATTTCAATGAGTACATTTTTCTTAGCACCGGTGCCACGAGTCCCCATTCTATATTCGGGATGTCCGTTTATGTGAGTTGGTGCCACGCGCAGCGACCGATGTGAATTTAGAGTAAATCAAACACAAACGTGCTCATTTCTTGCATAGTTCACTAAGCAGAACTATATTTCGAAAACATATTGAACCCTGTGACCTTGTCACACTTTGGTCATGCTATGCAACCACCAGAAATCGACATAATTCATAGGGCAATGACATTGTGACGCACTAGTTTATTTCGTTTCTCAATAGCATAATAACCACAGGCAGAGACGCCCAATTATGCATGTAGTCCTTGTACTTTTTCCTCCTCAAACACGCACACACAAAATTTGGCAAAGGAGCGACTTTGTTATTAATTGCATAGTGCATACGTATGCACCATTGCACATGTACGGTCCAGAGGGATAGCGTTCTCTCATAGCACTTCACTTCTTGCTCACCCTCACGACACGTCCCGGGTCACTGGAGCGTTCGTGCACGGCGATGGGCGTGAGGTCTGCGGGCGAGAATTTGTGGAACCGCTGTTTACTTTTCATCGGAACTGCTCTCGAGAATCGCTGTCGGAGATTAGAGCTGACAAAGATGAACTTGACAGAGCTGGCATAATTCACATCATACCTATACCATTCTATATCAAAGATGTATATATATTGATGTATCTTCACTCGAACATCTGACAGCCAATTATTAATAAATGCACAGCACAAGCAGGTAATTTATAATATATATATATATATATATATATATATATATATATATATATATATATATATATATATATATATATAAGAAGCCAATGAAATATAAGATATATCAGAAGCCACTTGTCCTCAACGGCGGTACGCCTAGGATGGGTAAGATCACGTCAGCGTCAAGATAGCTTGTTGCATGGTCAGTGGTTTCATCAGAGAGTGCGTAGTTCTCGCCAAACACAGGACTTGACGCATTTCCGCTGGAAATTTGGTTTCTGGAGTCACCTAACTGAACCGGCGATACCTCTTGCAATGGTAGGCTTTTAGGATCCTTAAGCAACCTTCCAATGCAGTTCGTGCACAGGAAAACGTCCTTCTCAATTCGACTGTCATTCACCAGCTTGACCAGTTGCTCAGATGGTGGCCTCACACCTTTAGTTATATGAGATGTATGACACATACGGATCAGAACAGCATCGCCGTAGCATTGCTCCGACCTTGCGAAATACCAGGATAAGACAGCACCGTTTCACTTTGTTAAGAACCAGACCTCTTCACCTCGTGCCTGGCGTCGACTGAGCGCGCGATTCCGATTCCACGCGCACGGCTTCATGAGGAGATCCCTCATCTTATCGCTTCGCTCTAGGCAGCACTGTCGGTTTACGCGGCGTAACTAGATCCCCCTCCCATAAACAGCGGGGATAAACAACAAGGCAGCGTAAACTGTGATCGAAGTTCACAGATAGCGCTATCCCGTTTACTACCAACTGGGGTCTTTGTGGATGTCGACTGCCGAACGTTCGCTGTCCTCTGAAGCCCGTGTGTACTTACCGGTGTGCATCAGGTAATGCTATACATCTGACATTCAATCGTATCCCAGTCTGGTCTAAATGCGAGTTTAGTGTTGGAAAGAAGATATTTTGAAGAACCAGAAAACATAGTTTACTGAACATTAGGCTTATTTAACCAACATTTTTTTTTCGCATAAGTCAGGCAATATTTGCTACAGAATCTGGCATCAGGCGCTTAAAATACATGGTTTTTAATTTTTATCAGAAAGATAAATTCTGAAGCTTTCGTTCTACATCAATAATTATATCAATATCATTGTACTAGGAGTCACCATCTGTGACTCCTATCCATCCATCCATCTATCCATCCACGTGACGTTATCCGAGGTCACTGGGTCATATTTTCAAAATTTGCACAAATAAAAACTGACTCCAGAAATCGAGAGATGAGCCCATTGCGATTCTAACAAAATATAATTTTTAGAATTTATATTTACATCACACTAAGATATTGGGTTTGAAAGTTTGACCTTCAGTGCGAATTCAGACAAACACCGCAGGCAATAAACTCGTGAACCGCTGCTCCGATTGAGCTAAAAAGATCAGAAATCGTTTCAGGGCCTCAGATAACCTGCGTACCGATTTTCATCCAAATCTGTGATAGGAGGGTGTTCCGCCATATTCGAGATATGGTGGACGGCACCACATTTAACCCGCGTCGTCTCTCCGGTCCGATCCTCAAACCCTCGGGAGGGAGGCGGATAATAACCCCCTCTAAAATCCAAACTAAGCGTCGCACGGAAACGAAAGAGGTGTCATCGGAAAGCGCTCGACGGGTAGGGTCCGGATCCACCCCCAAATCAATTTCCCCCAAAAGTGACGTCACCAGGGGGCTAGATTTTCACGACTTTTCACGACATGCATTATGTTTTTGGCTCTGGGGAGTTCATTTTGCGGGATATATGAAATAAATAAAAATTTGGAATGAGAAAAGGACAGCAAAGTCGACCAGTGCCATACAATTTGTTGGGCCCCCAAAAATAAAAATGCTAATTTTTTATTTTTTATTTTGAGTTTTCAAGTTTGCTTTAATTTTCCATTTCCAATTGGTAGAGAAGACCGAGAAACGTTGTTGGAAGTCAACTTGCCTCATATAAATGCTTACTCTAACCAGAATGTTCTCTTTGAACTGCAATTGGCAAATATGCAAAATTTATGTGGTCCAAAACTAACAAAATAAAAAATTCCACTCGTACTTTATATTGCATTCCTAAAGATGAGCAAACGCTGAAAGTCTCATTAAAATATCTGCATCCGTTAAAGCATGACGACTGGTTGAACTTTTTTGGAGGTGACCTCACTTGACCTTGACTAACTCGTTGACCCTAGATGACCTGACTTCAAAATTTTGAAACAACATGCCAAATTGATGTGGGAAAAGGTATGCCATGTTTGGGCGCGCTGCCGCGCGCCGTTCGTCCACTATACGCGAAAAACCTGAGGGGGCGGCTGACGACCCCCCCCGGGAAGGCACGGGTTAAGTGAATATCTGCGATATTTTGTGTAGAAATGACATGCTAGTTGATGTCCGAATAACGTCACAAAGTCCTTCGTAGGTGCTGTTTTTCACGTCTAGAACGATGCTCGCTGTTATGCGATACAATCGGATCAAGTTACACTAACAGATCAATATAGTCGCAGCTGGTGTACTGTAGGGGGGGAATTCGCGAGCTACGCCGGGCTGGGCGGTGCCGGGACGGGCCTCTGGCCGGTGCCTGGTACCGTCTGGCTGGTGGTGCATTGGGTGCCAGCGACTGCGGCTGCGGCTGTCTTGTTGATTGGTTGTTGTTGCCCTCCGGTCGACCTCTCCAACCGCTCCACCGTCGTGTTGTAGACGAGTGGTGCAGGTTTTATGCATCGTGGGACCTCTATCAGAGGCATGGCCTGCACTTCTCAGAGAAGGGGGTCCATTTGTTAGGCAAAGTGTATGAGCATGTCCTTCAGGGAAACTAGGAAATGGGGTGGGGGATGAAATTGCATTGCCAACTCAGGAATATTCCAACAGTGTCAGCCAAGGCAATAGAACCTCAAAGTCAGCAAATAGGGACAGCAGTAGTTCAAGGAGGCAGAGTGATAGTTCATCTAGTGATAAAAGAACTCCTCAGCATGAAAAAGCCAAAGGTGGTTATGGAGCATTTGCTAAGTGTATGATGTTTAATGCTCAGAGTATCCGATCCAAATTTGATAAGTTCAAGTGTTATGTTGCGGAGGAGGAACCAGATTTTGTTTGCATTACGGAGGCATGGGTCAGTGAAGTGTATTTTTTAGACAACTTGCAAGACTATGAGATCCAGGGATGCAATATGTTTTCGTGCAATATGGGTCCAGAAATGAAAGGGGGTGGTGTAATGCTCTTGGTAAATTATGCTGGCCAGTTTACGTGACTCAACTTGACCTGTCGGGGTCATGTCATGTATCACTGTAACCGTCTCGACGTGACGAACACAATTGTGTTGAGTTCAGCTCTTTTGCTCAATTAGGGGCAAAGTTATAGCCATAAACGTTTTCGTGACCTCAGATGACCTTGGACGCCCAATGTCATGTGGCCTTGTGACCTGATGCCAGTGTAGCAGAAACAAACTGACAGGTTTCGTCATCAGGGGCCACTCTGGACCATTTCGACACCGTATGCCAACTAGATGCGAAGTTTTCGGCGGGTAGGGATCCCAAACAGCGTGCTGTGTCTTGCGAGCCCCAAAAGTGTTCTTTTGCAGGTCAAACCCCACGTTTTTATTTATATAGATGAAAAGGCATGAATGGGGCGCAAATGCTTATCACACGAAAGTTTTAATTGCAGCATCTAAAAGGTCGAGGTCACGATGCAAAACTACGTCACGGAGTCACGTGACCTAATGAATTGAACATAGGAAATCTGAGATAGCCAACTTGTTCCTTGGTTCATCACAATTCAACAACAAAATTTTCAATGAAATAGCTCTCTTAGCCTTGGAGTCACGGGTCGTCAAAGTTAGCCCTCCTCACTGACATTGGGAAATTTGCAAAGACTGTGTCTTGTGAAATATTTTGGGGGAATTTTTTCTTCACCATAAATCAATTGTTCGCCTTTGAAACCCCCGGTACACAACTTTTCGAGAAAATCAAGAATGGTCGAACGGCAAATTTGAAAATTTTCGGTTGAGTTACTGTGGAATTCCTCGGCTGCTGTTGGAGCCTCCGAAGGCCTGGTCGATGGTGTCACGTGACAGCCCGCTCAGCCGCTCACACTGTGCCACATTGCGTGTTTGCGTGTCTGCGTGTCGGCGCCATGTCTGCCACGGCGTAACTTATAAAGCCAGGCGGCCACACGCCAAAACCTGTAGTACACTTGCCAGAGGCGGTACACTTGCGTGACTTTGGAACACTACCACGACAGAAATATCGACCGATCAGTAGCCGCCTCAGCAACAGCGAATCGTGCACAGCACAGGAAATGTATTCGGTTACAGGAAGTGCTACAACTAGTGCCACAACATTAGTGCAACACGACGGAACGAGCAATACGTTTCACTCGGGAAAACTTCATTTGAATCAAAGCTTGTCCACATGGCAGGCCTGTCCCCAAAACAAGGTCGTGCAGATATCATCTGGATCCGACGAACGGCTTAGGAGGTGTATTCCCCGGCAACACTTTGAGGTAAAAGTACATTGGTGCATTTGAAGACTGATATCTCATCGCTAAGGGGCTGTCCCAGATGTGTAGTCGAATTTTAACTGAACACGACGGCTTGTGGGAAGAATCGCTGACTATCCAACGAGAAGCTAATTTGTTCAGCTGGCTCATTTGTCTCAATTGGTCCGACTGTTACAACATAATTTTCGTGCGCGCAATGCGCCAGACAGCATAGCTGTTTTCGGATATCCGATTTCACGCGCTCAGTGCGGCATCGCTATAACAATGTCCTTGGTGACAACCAATAGGCATACTAGATGTTTTCGGCCGCGAAAAGAGCAATTTGCGAACATTCCGGACCAGTGCGTTCCATTATAGGGCTACATTGCTGCGCTGTCTAGTGTTGATACCGGGTTGACTAATCATCAATAAGGTGATATGCCTGGGATAATGCTGCTGTTTGACTCAAATACACTATATATTGCCATCAACTCTCATTGATGCAGGTTTCTGAAAAGTATTGTGATTTCACAATGCATAAAGGCAATGGCCGAACACAAATGGATTGGGAGGCATACATTATAGGTTACCAAGTTAAATGTTGAAATTATTGAATGATCACCGGAAGTGATCACCGAAAAGCACACAAAGCTACAACCTGTCATCAATTATTTTCAGTGTGAAATACCTAAATACCTACTCCAATGTGTTTCAAGAACAAGGTCAGATTCTGGAGCAGTCTCTTTAAGAAGCAATAAGTGGAACACATTTTGTGTTTTGAGATGGTGAAGGACTGAGGGCTGCATTCCAAACATGTATGTGAACGTTTCGTTCATTTGATCTCGTGAGCCTCTGGCCCGGTAGCCCTGAAACTCGTGGCCTTCGGTGACGCATGACTAGTAGAAACGTAAGAACGCTGAGCAGTGACGTTCACACGAGAACAATTAGCGGACATGGCTTGTCTAACAAAGAATGAATTATAATAATACGTCTTTCCTACTAGAGTTTTGTTCAAATAGCCGCCGATTGACATGACATATAATGTCAATGATCATGCGGTCCATTCTCTCTCAGACTCAGGTTTGAAACTGAACTTTCAGTTTCAAACCTGAGTCTGAGAGAGTAAATAACAGAACAAGCCAGAGCATCATCCAACCACATACTTTAGATATACGCTGTGCGCCTAGACATGCCACACACTTAGATATTCCAAAAGAGGCTGCAGCAAACTGAATCATCAGACTGCAGCCAACCACATCATCACATCACCAGTCGACAGAGCACCACACCACCACCACCACCAGACCACACACACCAACGCCCACCAACACCACATCACCAGACTGCAGCCAGCCCCATCACCAGACTGCAGCCACCCATCACCAGACTGCAGCCAGCACATCACCAGACTGCAGCCAACCACATCACCAGACTGCAGCCACCACATCACCAGACTGCAGCCAACCACATCACCAGACTGCAGCCACCACATCACCAGACTGCAGCCACCACATCACCAGACTGCAGCCAACCACATCATCACATCACCAGTCGACAGCCACCACATCACCAGGCGACGGACATCACCAGACATCATCACATCACCAGACGACAGCCACCACATCACCAGTCGACAGTCACCACATCAGCAAACTGCAGCCACCACATCACCAGACTGCAGCCACCACATCACCAGACGACAGCCACCACATCAGCAAACTGCAGCCACCACATCACCAGACTGCAGCCACCACATAACCACATCACCACACGGCAGCCACCACATCACTACGCTGCAGCCACTACATCACCAGGCGACGGACATCACCAGACATCACCACATCACCATACGGCAGCCACCACATCACTACGCTGCAGCCACTACATCACCAGGCGACGGACATCACCAGACATCACCACATCACCAGACTCACCACCACAAACCACATCACCACACGGCAGCCACCACATCACTACGCTGCAGCCAATACATCACCAGCCGACAGCCACCACATCACCAGGCGACGGACATCACCAGACATCACCACATCACCAGACGGCAGCCACCACATCACTACGCTGCAGCCACTACATCACCAGCCGACAGCCACCACATCACCAGGCGACGGACATCACCAGACATCACCACATCACCAGACGGCAGCCACCACATCACTACGCTGCAGCCACTACATCACCAGCCGACAGCCACCACATCACCAGGCGACGGACATCACCAGACATCACCACATCACCAGACGGCAGCCACCACATCACCAGGGTGCAGCCACCACATCACCAGGGTGCAGCCACCCACACCAGCTGCAGCCACCACATCACCAGGGTGCAGCCACCACATCACCAGACTACAGCCACCACATCACCAGGGTGCAGCCACCACATACCAGGGTGCAGCCACACATCACCAGCGCACCACACATCACCAGCCCCACCTCACCAGACCAGCCACCACATCACCAGCTGCAGCCACCACATCACCAGGTGCAGCCACCCATCACCACATCACCAACGGCAGCCACCACATCACCAGGCTGCAGCCCAACCCCACACCAAACCCACCCCACACAAACCCCAACCACCAACCACCACATCACCAGTCGACAGTCACCACATCACAAACTGCAGCCACCACATCACCAGCTGCAGCCACCACATCACCAGACCAGCCACCACATCACAAACGCAGCCACCACATCACCAGATTGCAGCCACCACATACCACATCACCACACGGCAGCCACCACATCACTACGCTGCAGCCACCACATCACCAGGCGACGGACATCACCAGACATCACCACATCACCAACGGCAGCCACCACATCACACTGCAGCCACTACATCACCAGGCGACGGACATCACCAGACATCACCACATCACCAGACTGCAGCCACCACATAACCACATCACCACACGGCAGCCACCACATCACTACGCTGCAGCCACTACATCACCAGCCGACAGCCACCACATCACCAGGCGACGGACATCACCAGACATCACCACATCACCAGACGGCAGCCACCACATCACTACGCGCACCACCACATCACCAGCCGACAGCCACCACATCACCAGGCGACGGACATCACCAGACATCACCACATCAACGGCAGCCACCACATCACTACGCTGCAGCCACCATCACCAGCGACAGCCACCACATCACCAGACGGCAGCCACCACATCACCAGGGTGCAGCCACCACATCACCTTATACTGAACGAAGTCCTGGCTGCCATATCTGACGTGTTGTACCATCACAATAACATGATTATCATCTCCATCTAAACAGCAGACAACTCTATACTGCATTCCTAGCGCATTCCTGACGTCTATGTAAGAACAGGTAATGCCGTAAGATGCATGTGCCCGCTGCACTAGCCATACCGCGCTAGATAGTAGCATCAATGGATATATTCTTGGATGACGACTTTGAATGTCATAAGACATATGTGCCTTCTGCAGTAGCTATACCACGCTAGATTGTAGCATCAATGAACAGATTCTGAGGCGTCGGTAGCTCAGTGGTTATGCTGAGCGCCTGCCAGGTCAGATGTACGGGGTTCGATTCCCGGCGATGCCCGCCCTTCCTGCCGGGGTGAGGGGCAGGCGACACCATACGGCCTCAGCTGAGTGCGTCGTAAAGCCACAATCTAATGGACGCATTCTTGCCACGATGACGGCTGCAAATGTCCTAGAATACATGTGCCCTCTGCAGTAGCTATTACCGCGCTTGACTGTAGCATGCCCAGATGGTCACAGGCCACCAGGTTTCTGAGGCTTCCCCTACTGTGGAGGTGGCTGGGATTTCTTTAGAGGAGAATGTTTCTAGTGAACAGAGGAGAGCTAGTTCTGGTAGGTCACAGGAAGGAAAATGGCATGAGGTCAGGTGTGGAGGATTTGGAGACGCGAGCCTAAGGAAAGGGTCCGTGAGTGGCAGGTGGCAGGTGGTAGGAGTGGGAGGAAGCCTAGTCAAACTGCTCAGCAAGCAGGAATATCAACATTAAATAGATTCCAGGCACTATCCCGCCTCCAAGATAGTAGTAGTAAGGATATAGCACTGGTCGTAGGTGATTCTTGTGGGCGACATTTAGATATGATATTCTGTAAAGGTAGGGGGCAGGAGGTGCATCACCAGGCCTGGTGCCAAGGTCAAGGACCTGGTGCCAGTGGTGGCACAGGCCACCAATGATTACCAGCTTAGTACATCTGTAGTACAGGTAGGGGTGAATATCATAGGTCCTACTGGGAGCAAGGAGCTCCTGCAGGAATACAGGGCCCTTCTGGACACCCTGAAGAATAACAATAGGGGAGTCACTGCAACTGCAATTTTGCCTACTGCTGGAGCCTCCCTGAGTGGAGTTCTAGGGCACTGGTAGTCAATGCCAGGATAGGTAAGCTCTGCCATGAGTTTGGTTTCACCTTTGTTGAAGAATGGTGCAGGTTTTATGGATCATGGGACCTCTATCAGAGGGATGGCCTGCACTTCTCCGAGAAGGGGGTGCATGTGTTAGACAAATTGTATGAGCATGCCCTTCAGGAAAACTAGGCAATGGGGTGGGAAGGATGAAGTGGCATTGCCATCTCAGGGATATGCCATTGGTGACAGTCGAGGCAATACAACCCCAAAGTCAGCAAACAGGGACAGCAGTAGTTCAGGGAGGCACAGTGGTAGTTCGTCCAGTGACGAAAGAGCTCCTCAGCATGAAAATGCCAAAGGTGGTTATGGAGCATATGTAAAATGTATGATCCTTAATGCTCAGAGTATTCGATCCAGATGTGACGAGTTCAAGTGCTATGTTGCTGAGGATGAACCAGATTTTGTTTGCATTATGGAGGCATGGGCCAGTGAGGGGTGTAGCGCCTAGGGGTGCGCGTGGATGTGTGGATAGGCGTTAAGGATCTGGGAAAGCCACAGGGAGACGTCGTTGCCAAATATCACCTGGAAGGTGCACAGCTTGACTGTACCCTTCCCTCAGTGCGGTCCGGACGTCTCCCTTAGGGGAGAAGGAGAAAGAAGTAGGATTCCGCGGCGGCGGTGACGTGTGTCACTGCCGCTCCCCCGGCTCGCCCAGCAAGTGGTTTATCGGAGTGGGACACGATAACTCTGTATTGAAATCACGTAGCGACAATTCATGCGGACTAGAAGATACTGTATGTTATAGCTAAGCCACTAAATTAAGCAGCTATGGAAAAGCAAATGCAAGCGAGTTAAGCATACAGATAAGTCGGCTCAATGAACTGGAAGGCTATTATGTCAGATGGTTACTGGAGACAGAGCATTGGAGATGAGCGGAGAAACGAGATGAAACGGACCTGGACACGTAAATCACTACACTGACATCTAGCGTCAAGAGGGCGAACGACAAGTTATGAGATGCTAGATGGCGGGCGCGAGCTCATCAATGGCGGAGTCTTCAGTCGGCCGCTAGATGGCTAGCGGACGCGCTCCGCTACAAGGGGTATTTTGGGGATAGCTTGCAGGACTATGAGATCCAGGGATAAAATATGTTTTCGTGCAGTAGTGAGTACAGCAGTGAAAGGGGTGGTGTGACGTTCTATGTGAATAGCTTCTTCAGTTCTCAAAAAGTAGCAGATGGGATGAAAAATGTGTCTGTGGAGTCCATTTGGCTTGATATTGCAATGGGAAAAGGCAACAGCAACACACTGATGATAGGAGCTTTGTACCGACTAGGGACCCTGCCGAATTCTCAGCAACTGGAACTTGATAAGATGCTTTGTGAGGAAATCAGTAGAAACTTTCAGAAGTGTCTTATTCCTGGTGACTAACATTAGCACGTCCGGCGGTCCGCGCCAACTTCGCCGGTCCGAGGGCAGATGTCTGCCCCCTAAGATCCCTAGAACTATGCTAGATAGCGACAAACGGAAAACGGCGTTGGATAGCTGGTGATAAGCTCTATCGAAAGTATTTCGGTCATTTTTTTCTCGTTCGGGTCAATATTCAGGTTTCTGGGTCATCATAGGTCAGATTCGACCAGACCGGGTGGGACTCTCAGATATTGACACATATCTCAGAAACTGTAACAGATGGAAACAAACGCCGAACGCTATTTGACAGTCCTTGACATGTGCTATCGACGACTCCCGGTGTGATTTAAGGTCAAGTCAACAGATAGGTCACCAAAAGTCACCGAACTTGGGTAAAATGTATTGTAATTTTTCGGTACGTAATTTTTGACAGTATGGCGATGGGAATCTGATTTTGCTTCATATTGCTAAAGACGACTCCGATGACATTTAATAGTTAGGTCAATATTTTACCTTCACCTCGGTTGATCGCGGTCAAGACTGTTTTCTGGCCTAGGTAGGTCATGTCTCATGTCATTCAAAACGTCGCAACAAGAGCATTTCGTTGGTGTTATGATTTTGCACAACATTTGGTTTTATACCACATTGATGTTCACTATGTAATTTACTGCGTGATAATACACGGCTGCGTTAGTGAAAATGGTCCCACAAATGTTTGTGATATACGCGCCGCGTCAAGTAATGATACATGTCAGAATATTCCGAGACGATTCAAAAGAGACATGATAGAAAGGCACGATATTCAAGACCGGGTCTTTATTGTAGTGGATAGCAATGGAAACGATGCATTCCATTAACACAAACGATATATCTGCGTTCAATGCTCATATAGAGCAACACTCGAGGCTTCGCTAATATCTTTCCACTCTGTTATTGAAAAGCAGATTACACGCTCAGAACCATTTTGTTCACAAGCTCCGATCACATTTCCCTCACACCAACCGCCGCGGCGGCGGCGAGACCCGGCGGCGATTTCAAAGGCGATACCGCAACCAAAGCCGTAAAGCTATCGCGTGGCGCTGATTATCGTGTGGCGCCCACCAACAAAGTACGCGCGCTTCTTACGCTGGCAACGCGCTCGAAGTCTGTCCGATATCTTGTCATCGGACCCAACTAGCTCTGTAGCAAAATTTGCCCATACGTATTTCATGTATTATGCAGTCAGTCATTGCATGCCCGCCTAACGATTTCAATGCAATACAAAATCAAGTAGCTATGTAGACGTGTTGAACAATATACCACATTTTACTTGACCTGACCTGATCAGGTCAAACATTATGAGTGCGACCTTAGATCGAGGATACTAAGTGACCTAGGATCATTCGACACCTATTTTTGGCGCATTGATGAGACAAACCGATCGGCGTTGGTTTGATCGATCCAGTCCAATACTGTGACATATAATTTTCAGCTCTGTGTGATGACCTAAGATGACCTTGCAGGGATCATAGAGTAAATGATTGACTCACATATGCATAAACGACCTCAAAGTGCACGATATTTACAAATGACAATCGAAGCGCCAACTACGTGTCCAAGCAGGAATACTTCTTACTCCGAAACTATGACCGCAGGTCAAGGTCATGAAGTAGCCTAGTGAGGGCATGCAATGTATCAATCGACACGCCTTGGCGATACAAGCACAATGGCGGTAATCTCAGCCTTCTAGCGCAATGCAGTGCGATTTAATGCGCATAAATGTGCTAGTGATCTCAGGTGACCTCAGATGACCTTGGGGAGGTCACTGAGCAAAATTCCAGGGGAAGCATTGAGCATAATTTCAAACTACACGTCACAACCGATGTGAGGTAATTCCGAGATCAAATATGTAACCAGGAAACATTTGAATATTTTATCATACCCTATAATGTGGGAAGCCATAGCCGCGACCTGACCTCAGGTCAATGCTATAAAAAAACGAGATATATAGTATGGTCCATGATGAGATCATGACGTGTTATAAATTTGAAATCAATCACGCAATTATTGTGGAAGTTATGCCACCTAGAACTCCGAGGGAAGTTGCGTCACTTCGCCTGACCTGGTGAGCTGACCTGAGATGACCCAGGGTTTGAAATGCACGAGGATATACGAAAACGACTAATGAGCAGCCATGCGAGGTTTGGCCTTGCTAACCTGATTAGTATGGCGTCAAATTAGAAGAAAAACTGCAGGGGGCAAATATCTGCCCCCGGACGTGCGCGTGTTAATCTAAAAGGATATGACAATGTTCGTGTTGCCTCCCCATCATGCAAAATGTTTAGGAAATGCCTTGAAGAGGACCTGTTCTTACATCACGGAATCTACCAGGTATGGCTCATTCTTAGACCTTGTATTCTCGGATTTAAGTGACATAGTTCAAGACTTGACTGTAGGAGAAACTCTGGGAAAAAGTGACCATTACGTAACTAGATTCAAGGCACATGTAGTGGGAACTATTAAGGACAAAGTTGATAAAGGTTCCTAATTTCAACAGAGCTGATTTTGACCGCATGAGAGCGGCCTTAAGTGCTATAAAATTGGAAGAAGAATTCTGACAATTTAAATGCCTGCGAAATGTGGGAAAAGTTCAAATCATACTTGAAAGAATTTCAGATTAGACATGTCCCCCAAAGACAAAGGCGCAAAAGAAGGGTACGAAAGCCGGGATGGCTTACAGCAGACGCGATAAAATCAATTAAGACTAAAAGGGCTGCATTTAGAGCGTTTAAGGTAGCTTCAAATATCGTAAATCTCAGGTCACATAAAAAAGCTAGACTCTGTGAAGCAAAAAAAATACAGACCGGGAAAGCGACAAAAATAATTGGATTTTGCTAGGAACTGTCATGGGGACAGCAAAAAGTTCTTTAGTTCCTACAATCTGAGTAAAGTTGTTTGTACAATTGGTCCACTGGAAGTAAATGGGACTGTATTGTGTGAAGACAGTGAGATGGCTGAGGAGCTGAGCAAGCAGTTTAACATGCGCCCTGGAGGACGGCGAAATCCGCCCACCCCTCCGGTTTTTCGTAGACAAATCAAGATTTTACCGGCTGATAAACGCCATTTTTTGTGTACGTGCTTATAAATGACCGGCTCGTTCTTTAAAGTAAGAAAAATGAAAATCGACCGCACATTTTTCGAGGTAGGGGTCGCTAAACTAAAAAAGAATTATCAGCGCCAGACCACAAATATCGGCGCTGATGCGCTTACCGTATATTGGCGAAGTGTTCTTGGTAAAACTAGCGACTTGTTTGGTGTACTTTGCTATGCTATATTGTATCAAAGTCATGTCAGGCCACCGAGGTCAAGTCAGGTCAAGTTTATGACAGGTTAACAAACGCCCTGGAGGGGATGGCGAAATCCGCCCACCCCTCCGCTTTTTGGTACATAACTCAATATTGTACCGGCCGATATACGCCAATTTTGCAGTACCTCCTTGGAAGTGATCGGCGCATAGAACCAAACTTGGTCAACTGGAATGTTGTCAAAAATGCAAATATGCGATTGACGTCACTTTACACGTTACTTCCTACACATCCAGAAATCTACTGCTTGTCATTGTGTGCCTAAGCGTTTCCATACTTCATTGATGTATTTCATTCCTTTCCTTGCAAAGCCGATTGTGCCGAACCGCCCAACGGAGCAGTCGGGTGGGCAGCCCGGTTCCGGTAACTGGAGCAGGTGCTCCAGTAACCTGCTAAAGTGCTCTTATATAGGTGACCTGAGGTCAAATGGTGAATATGGCGTCTGTATTGCATCATTATTAATGTCCAAAACATCATTAATGCCAATTTTGGAGCATTTAAACAGAATCACAGCGATCCATAACATTGATAAGCCAATCCACGCAAAAGCAGAACATTTTGATATTTTGACCTCATTTGACCTTGAAAATATTGACCTAAGGTCATGACATTTACACACAATAGAGTTCACTATCGTGCCCATCCACTCTCCGAATTTCGTTTCTCTATCCTCAGTAGGAGCCGAGATCTTAGGGGGGCGGAATCCGCCCCCCCCCCCCTGCAGTGCTCGTAATTTTCCGAGGCCCTCCAGGGTGTGCGTTAAAACAGTGTTTACATTGGAATATATGACTAATCTGCCAACCATACACCACAGTTCAGTGACATGTGATCGGAAAAATGATGTTGATTTCATTGATTGTCATGTTGTCTTCAATCATATCAGGAAAATAAAGTCAACCACGGCAGCAGGACCTCATGAAAGTTGTGCTAGGGTATTAAGGGAAGCTGAAAAGGAACTGGCATTTCCATTTAATATAATATTTTGTAGATCAGTTTCACAAAATGTAATTCCAACAGATTGGAAAAGGGCAAATGTAGTTTCTATTTTCAAGATAGGAGAAAGAGAGAAAGTTGAAAACCATAGGCCAGCAGGTCTCACATCCCTAGTGTGCAAGGTACTCGAATCAATTATCAAGGATGGAATAGTTATTATCTGGAAGGAAACAGATTGATTCAACATACCCAACATTGGTATAGAAGGGGCGATCGTGTCTCTCAAATTCTTTGGGCTTTTTTAGCTTCGCTGAAGAACAATTTGGTCAGGGAAATCAGGTTCATTTAGCATATATTGATTTTTGTAAGGCCTTTGACAAGGTACCCCATAAACGGTTAATGATGCACAGCTTCACGTCCATGGTATTGCAGGTAGCATCTTAAAATGGATAGCGTTGTGGCTTTCAGACACACAGCAAAGAGTGATGCTAAATGGTACAAAGTCATCATGACAAAATGTTTTTAGTGCAGTCCCCAAGGGGTCATTACTGGGGCCACTACTGTTCATTATACTTGTAAATAAGATTGAAAGTGGCCTGAGCAGTAAGGTTTTGAAATTTGCGGATAATTCGAAGGCCATTAGGGCAATAACAGGTCACAATTAGCATATCTCGCTGCAGAAAGTCTTAGACGAACTTGTGCAGTGGTCCGAAGAATGCCAAATGAAGTTTAATTTCGGTAAGTGCAAAATCATGCATGTAGGTAGGCAGCATATGAAGGCTCCATGCTTGATGGGTGGCCAAGTACTATCAGCGACTCAACAGGAGAAGGATTTCGGTGTTATTCTAAACACAAAATTTGGGGCATCAGAACAGACCAAGGAAGCCAGAAAGAAGGCATTGAGAATGCATGGGGCGATACATAGGAATGTGTCATGCAGAAGTGAGGAAGTCATCAGGAAGCTTTGCTGTGCATATGCCAGGCCACATTTGAAATACTGCATTCAAGCTTGGTCTCCTAGCTATGAAAAATATTGTTGACTTTTAGAAGGAGTACAAAAGAGGGCTACAGAAATGGTTAATGGTATAAGCAACCTGGCATATGAGGAAAGATTGAAGAACTTGAATATGTTTCCACATAGATATAGAAGGCTGAGATAAATTTTCATGGTGGTCCTCATATTTGTCCATGGTCCGGAGAAGGAATATCTTGGGGAAATGTTTGAATTTAACAGAAATCATGCAATTACAGGTTATTAATTCAAAATTAAAGTTAACCACAGCGGGACAACGTTAAGACAGTCTTTCTTCACCAGCAGGGTAGTAGAACACTGGAACCAGTTGCCAGAAACCATTGTCAGTAGCAGCACACTGCACATCTTCAAAAACAGCATAGACAATCATTATAAGAATAGAGGGCTTACTTTTCAGTATTACAGGGAGGGCTGATCGACGGATTGGGTGGACAACCGGTTGAGTGTCCAAGGTGCAACGAAGAAGGGCCCGTGAGGCTCATAAGTGCACTGATCTTTTATGTCTTTATGTCTTTATGTCTTTATCAATGGACACATTCCTGGTTGAAGATAGTGAATGCCACCGGGTAATAAGTTTACCCACATACAATCATAGCTGATGATTAAATATGTGGCCTCAGGGTGATTCCTGTACCAGCCAGGCTGATTCCTAAAGGAACAGGGTATTACACCGAAGCAACACTACAAGTTTAACACCGGGAAACAGCTGACTTTGACAAGTAGTCAATGTTAAGTTCAGTTTTCCAATGAATTTTAGTGATCTCCTCCAATAGGGAAAAGGTGGAAGTTTTGGACATGACAACAGTTTTCCCATAGTTACTCGAACGCCCCACGCATGGCAAAACCTATGTGCAAAGGATGTCTAACATTGGCGATGACGTTGAATCTGTAAGGTTGACAAAGCTGTTCACATCTTGTCTTACGGACCATCGTCTCATCAACATTTCCGGTTTCTCCGGTCAGATCCTCACACCCCGTCTCGGAGGGTGGGGGTGGGGGCTGACAGGAACCCCCTCTAATATCTAAACTAAGCGTCGCACGAAAACGAAAGAGGTATCATCGGAAAGCGCTCGACGAGTAAGGCCCGACACCGCCCCCACTCCATTCTCCCCAAAAGTGACGTCACTAGGAGCATCGATTTTCACGACTTGATTCATGTTTTTAGCTCTGGGGAGTTAATTTTGGGGATATTTAAAAACAAATTATTTGGAATCAGAAATGGACACAAATCCCCGTCCAAATTTTTTGCTAATTATAAAAAAATTAGTTTTCAAATTTTACTTAATTTTCCTTTTCTAATCGGTAGAGGTGACCGACAAACGTTCGAAGCCGACTTCCTATAATGCAAAATACTTACCTTAGCCAGAATCTTCGATTTGGACTCTAAGAGGCCAATATGCCAAAATAATAATCAATAATCAATCAAAAACGGAATAAATGAAAAATTCCTCTCATACGTTTTGTTGCATATGCGTTTGCATAAGCAAACGCTGACAGTTTCATTAAAATATTTGCATCTGTTAAAGCGTGACGACTGGTTGAACTTTTTTTTGGAAGTGACCTCACTTAACCTAGACTAATTCGTTGAACATAAATGATCTGACTTCAAAAGTTTGATGCAACATGCCAAATTAATGTGGAAAAAGTTATGCAAATTTCGGCACGCCACCACGCGCCTTTATTTCTTTATACGGCAAAAACCGGAGGAAGGCGTTGACACCCCCCCCACACACACGGAGACGACGCGGGTTAAGGAAACTTCATCCGAAAATGTTGAAGTCAATTCGGTCAAAATCGTACATCTGCCAACACGTTCGACGCCCATTAGAAATGATCGCCCCCCCCCCCGTCCACACTTCTGCATCCGCCGCTGCTGCATGCTCACCTCTTAGGATTGTCACGATTGCGACCACACCTGCGGCCACCAGCAGGACGGCGAGCAGTCGTGACACCTGACGAGATGGTGACTTCACGACGCCAGTGCTCATCACGCGCCGGAGCATCGCTCCTCAGAGCTGCCACACCGCGGGCCGGCGACACGACTAGTGACCTGGGTCAGACACACCAGGTCACGGCCGGCACGTCTGCCATGCCTCTGGTATGACCTGGGCAACACATACTAGGCGACGGCTGGCAGCTATGGTACACGTCGTCTCACACCTGACGGCCGCCCCGCTCACGAATATCTTGAAAAAGGACAGAATATAAGAAAGATATATCATATACAGATAGATATTGTGTGTATGTGTGACAAAGAGGAGAGAGAGAGAGAGAGAGAGAGAGAGAGAGAGAGAGAGAGAAAAAAAAAAAAAAAAAAAAAGAAGAAAATGAAAAAAAAAAATAGAGATAGAGATAGAGATAGAGATAGAGATAGAGATAGAGATAGAGATAGAGATAGAGATAATAGAGATAGAGATAGAGATAGAGATAGAGATAGAGATAGAGATAGAGATAGAGATAGAGATAGAGATAGAGATAGAGATAGAGATAGAGATAGAGAAGATAGAGATAGAGATAGAGATAGAGATAGAGATAGAGATAGAGATAGAGATAGAGATAGAGATAGAGATAGAGATAGAGATAGAGATAGAGATAGAGATAGAGATAGAGATAGAGATAGAGATAGAGATAGAGATAGAGATAGAGATAGAGATAGAGATAGAGATAGAGATAGAGATAGAGATACAGATAAGAAAGATAAGATAAGATAGAGATAAGAAGATACAATACAATAAAGATAGAGATAAGATAAGATACAATAAAACAGATAGAGATACAGATAAGATACAGATAGAGATAAGATAGAGATAGATAAGATACAGATAGCAGATAGAGATAAGATAGAATAAGATACAGATACAGATACAGATACAGATACAGAAATAAATAAGATAGAGATAAGATAGAGATAAGATAGAGATAAGATAGAATAGATAAGATAAAATAGAGATAGAGATAGAGATAGAGAAGATAAGTAAGATAGAGATAGAATAGAGAAGAGAAAGAGAGATAGAGATAGAGATAGAGATAGAGATAGAGATAGAGATAGAGATAGAGATAGAGATAGAGATAGAGAGAGAGAGAGAAGAGAGAGAGAGAGAGAGAGAGAGAGAAGAGAGAGAGAGAGAGAGAGAAGAGAGAGAGAAGAGAGAGAGAGAGAGATGGAAGTGCAAACTTATTCCACCTTAACCGACTATGCCGGTGCATTTGAAAGCGTAATCACTAGCTGAAAGCGTAATCACCACACATGTTTCTAAATGAATACATGGCGTTGCATTGCACTTCAAGTGCAAGTTGATTTTCTCACTGTGACAGTGCAATTATTGGTGCTGGACCTCCCATGCCATCGAATCTCGAGAGAGGGCTTCGTCTATCCCAGCAATCCATGCAAATGCATGTGGATTGGTACTCACACCGGAGTGCCGATCGTCAACACCGAGATGCCGTCGGTACGCAGGTGAACTGGTCGACCACGGAGCGACCGCCGCGTCGCCGGAGGCGCGTCGTTCGTCGGCCACATGCCGACTGCCGTCGTCGAGAACGCCAGCACGACGACGGGGTGGAGCCGGGTCGGCGTCGGCGCGTACGACAGGTGCCGCGACCTAATCGGATCGACAACTTCGCAAACTCGCCGCCAGGTGGTGGAGTGACGTCGGCGCACTGACAAGCGCACCCCTGGGATGGGACTGACGACTTTGCAAGCACGCCGCCAGGAGTGAGGAAACGCACGCGACAGGCGCGCGAAAAAGGAAGAATGCCGTAATGTTCGTCCAAAGAGCGATTCAATATTCAAGCTCCATCGTTCTGGGAGTCACGAAGCCGTAAAGTGTGCAGACTAAACCCACGGACGATTCAGACGGACGCCTATTACTCTTAGTCACAGGGGTCACCTTGGCTAAGCTTGTAAAGGGAAGAAACTATATGCCTGAACAAAAAGATGCACAATATGCTAACCAAAAATTTATCTAAATTCTGAAGAAAAATATATACCGAAATCCTGCATTCCCACTAGTACCCAACCGCCCACCTACCTCACCTGTCTATCTACCCTACCATATCTATCCCTATTCACTCGATCTGGCACAGCATGCTTAGATCGAGTGCTCCCCACGCTAAATACTGCATTCCCGTTCGTATCGTCTCGTTGTCTCCTCTCGTTGTCTCGTCTCGTTGTCTCGTCTCGTTGTCTCGTCTCGTTGTCTCGTCTCGTTGTCTCGTCTCGTTGTCTCGTCTCGTTGTCTCGTCTCGTTGTGCTCGTCTCGTTGTCTCGTCTCGTTGTCTCGTCTCGTTGTCTCGTCTCGTTGTCTCCGTTGTCTCGTTTCTCGTTGTCTCGTCTCGTTGTCTCGTCTCGTTGTCTCGTCTCGTTGTCTCGTCTCGTTGTCTCGTCTCGTTGTCTCGTCTCGTTGTCTCGTCTCGTTGTCTCGTCTCGTTGTCTCGTCTCGTTGTCTCGTCTCGTTGTCTCGTCTCGTTGTCTCGTCTCGTTGTCTCGTCTCGTTCGTTGTCTCGTCTCGTTGTCTCGTCTCGTTGTCTCGTTGTCTCGTCTCGTTGTCTCGTCTCGTTGTCTCGTCTCGTTGTCTCGTCTCGTTGTCTCGTCTCGTTGTCTCGTCTCGTTGTCTCGTCTCGTTGTCTCGTCTCGTTGTCTCGTCTCGTTGTCTCGTCTCGTTGTCTCGTCTCGTTGTCTCGTCTCGTTGTCTCGTCTCGTTGTCTCGTCTCGTTGTCTCGTCTCGTTGTCTCGTCTCGTTGTCTCGTCTCGTTGTCTCGTCTCGTTGTCTCGTCTCGTTGTCTCGTCTCGTTGTCTCGTCTCGTTGTCTCGTCTCGTTGTCTCGTCTCGTTGTCTCGTCTCGTTGTCTCGTCTCGTTGTCTCGTCTCGTTGTCTCGTCTCGTTGTCTCGTCTCGTTGTCTCGTCTCGTTGTCTCGTGCTCGTTGTCTCGTCTCGTTGTCTCGTCTCGTTGTCTCGTCTCGTTGTCTCGTCTCGTTGTCTCGTCTCGTTGTCTCGTCTCGTTGTCTCGTCTCGTTGTCTCGTCTCGTTGTCTCGTCTCGTTGTCTCGTCTCGTTGTCTCGTCTCGTTGTCTCGTCTCGTTGTCTCGTCTCGTTATCTCCTTTTCTCCTTGTCTCATTGAGGTCTTATCGTTTTCTCATTGTCTTGTTATCGTGTTGTCTCGTTGTCTCCTTGTTTGGTTGTTACGCTGTTTCGTTGTCTTGTTGTCTTGTTGTCTCGTTGCTTGGTTGTTTCGCTGCTTCGTTGTCTTGTTATCTGGTTTCCTCTTTCACCCGTGGTCTTGTGGTCTCGTTATCGCGTTGTTGGCTTATCTCGTTGTCTTATTGTCTCGCTGTTTCGTGGTCTCGTTTTGAAATTAATGCTTTCTTATTCATTTCCTTAAAAAAATACTTCAAAATTGCGGAACAGAGGCTGTGATGTTAACCCTGGTCCCACCACCCTCTCCATGACTTCCAGCTCCACGGTAGTCTTGGCCGACATTTTACCGTGCTGCCGATGAGCCACCAGGGCCTCCCCGGCATCTCGTCCCTGGCCTTACCGGGCCAGCCGCCAACTCACCCTCCCAGTCATGGGCCCAAATGAGCCACCAGGGCCTCCCCGGCATCTCGTCCCTGGCCTTACCGGGCCAGCCGCCAACTGACCCTCCCAGTCATGGGCCCAAATGCGAGTGCATGAAGCGACTCAAACATGGACAGTGTCTTGCCTTGTCTTGTCTTGCCAGGACAGGGAAGACTAGTGCAGGCCAGCGCTCTAACCAACCGAGTTCTCGGGGCGGGAAGCGGAACAACCAGATAGCGAGGCAACGAGAGAACAAGACGTCGTTTCCCCGTTGTCTTGTTTCCTGGTTATTTCGTTGTCTCGCTGTCACGTTTTTCTTCTAATATCGACCCCTGTTTCGTATGCAGCAGCCTGCTGGAGATAGGCGGCCTATCCTATTTGGCAACAAGCACTATTACAGGTTCGATTGGCATTGAGTTTTCCTATGGCCAGTTATTCAAAAGTTAGACAGGGAGCTTAGGAATGTCTCACGATGCCAATATACATATATATATATATATATATATATATATATATATATATATATATATATATAATATATAAAAATATATAAGATAAGATTTTTCTGCATACCTCCAGTTCACTACAACTGGTTGCATCTTTTTGTGTCTTTTTTGCAGATAGGCCACCACCAGTTATTAGTAGAAGTAACCCCGGAGCTCCTCAGCAAGGTAGCAAGCTAGTAACACGAAGGAACTCCTGGGCCACAAAGTGAAATGTGTTATGAGGAACAAAAAGGAGAAGTTAGATCCATTTATACGCACATGCACAGGTACGCATACCTGCATTGAAACACATACATCTACACATACTTCACATAGATAGACACATAAACACTCACACATCATTTATACAAATATACATACATACACATATACTTACATGCACATACATAAACATGCACACATATGTATCTATACACATTTGCACGCATATACATTTGAAAAAAAATGCGGCAAAAAACCCGCGGCCCCTAGCCGAAATTTCACATTTTCCCACATCAATTTGGCATGTTGTTTCAAAATAATGAGGTCAGGTCGTCTAAGGTGAACGGGTTAGTTAAGGTCAAGTGAGGTCACCTCCAAAAAAAGTTCAACCAGTCGTCACGCTTTAACGGATGATGATATTTTAATGAAACTTTCAGCATTTGCTTATCATTGGAGACGAAACAAATAGCACTGTATTATTTTTATATATACATTTTTGCCCGTTTTTGATCACTAATTAGTTTCGCATATCTGCCCATTAGAGCTAAAATCGAAGGTTCTGGCTAAATGAAGCATTTTTATATGAGAGCCAACTGACTTCGAAGAACGTTTTTAGGTCCGCTCTACCAATTAGAGAAGGGAAAATTGAAGAAAATTGAAAACTCAACAATTTGAAATTAAAAAAGACAAAAACAAACTTTGTGTAGGCAAACATGTTAGTGCCATGATAGATTTCGCCTTCCTTTTCTGATTCCAAATACTTTTTAAAGAAATATTCCCAAAATGAACTCCCCAGAGCCAAAAACATGATGTGTTTCGTGAAAACCTATCCCCCTAGTCACGTCACTTTTAGGGATATAATTTTGGGGTGGTGTCTGGGCATACTCGTCGAGCGCTTTCTGATGACACCTCTTTCGTTTTCGTGCCACATTTAGTTTGGATATTAGAGGGGGTATGCATCAACCCCTCTCCCGAGACGGGGTATGAGGATATGACCGCAAAGACGGGGAGAGTTAACTCGTATTCGATTTGACGGTCCATCGCATGCGCCGGGTCGACAGTCGGTGGCCGCCGCACGGACCCATCAGCTGGCTGAAGTGTCGCGCGGCTCCAGCACATCCACACTAACACTGACATTTGTGGACTTAGCGCAAACATGCACAACTTTGACCTTTGGATCCACGCTCTGACGGCATTGAGCTGTCGCCGTGTGTAAAAACCTCCGCTGGACACGGCTGAACTCACCTTATAACTCTGCATTTGTCTTGGGAAGCTTATTTACAGCTTATCGTTTCACTCTCCGGGGATTAAGTGTACGAAACGAGTCAGCATTTTGCAACTAACACTGTAATTGCGATGGTTTCCACACGCCGATGAACATAGCAACACTGCTGTGCTTGCTTTCATGATGCCATCACTAAACCAGGACTTACAGCTTGATGAACGTAGCTAGTTTACAGCGCATCCTGGACGTCGGTTTTAAACATCGCGGCATTGTCTGACTTTGACAGCATATTGCACCAGCAAGATGATGTTGACAGTCAAAATAAATGCAGCCATCAAACGCACCATTCATTTTTACATACACACCCGTCGTCAGAAGTAACAAATTTGAAAAATGACTTCTTGTGTATAGAGCGGTACTGAAGGTGATCTGACTCACTGGGCGGCGTACGGTTCAGCTTCGTTATCAGCCCGGCTGCACCAGACACTGATCCCAGCCAGCGACCAGTATGTCGAAATGGATGCCAGTGTGTGTCGTATAGAGCCCGCGCTGCTTCCCGCACTATTTATGTTTTCCACCTTACGCGATGTGTGGAGCCATTGTTTTCGAGCCCGATGTACGGTCACTGAGGATTTCCCGTTGACGAGTGCAGGCTCATGTGACACATGCGAGCAAGGGAAGACTACAACTATCGAGGGAGACGCTTGTTTATTTTGCACCAGCGATGCACTCGGGCAGCTGGCTGGCTGATGGTCCGTGAGCTGTGCTGTAGTGTGCTCACATGATGGATGGATGTTGCCAAGAGATTGTAGGAAAACATGTTAGCATAAAAACAAACATAAAAACAAAACATAAAAAAGTATCAGGTACTGGTGATGGTTTAGTCGACGACGGTGCGAACATTAACAAGACACAAACATGTGTTAGTTGCGAGGGAGGATGTAGCCGAATGGGCTTAACGTGGACCATCGGAGACCTTTTTCAGCGTACGAGATATCCGAGCCAGCGGTACCCAGACGATGATGAGCTTTTGAAGAGCTAGTATCTGCGTAGCTACGGGATTTACATTATTCGAAATACCATTAGGTAATAAAAAAAGATCGGATGTGTTCTGCTCAACACTTTACATTGTTCTTGAATCCTTGCCACGGGAGGCGCAGGGAAATGGTGCCCCCCCCAATTCCCCCCAAAAATATTAGATAAAAGGATAAACTTTGATATTTCTACCACGCCGTTGTCAGCCGTTGCTCGCCATGTAGGTTCACGGACAACAAATGCGACACACGAGGGTGATTTCGTGCAGGGTACACTCTTCTTCTCTTTTTTTTGCGTCAGAACGCGGTGCTTGTTCAGCACCGTCTTACGACGGCGTCTGCTATTGTACATAGCGTCACATTTGGCTAATCAGATGTGAGCAAGAAATCCCACCTGGTGAAAATTCCTTCGGGGAGGCTCTGTGGTAGGATGTATGTAATAAGATTGTAATGTGATGACAGAATGGATGCTGTAATAGGATAAGCAGGTAGGTACGCAGATGGGTAGATACCCACCAACCTAGTTGACTGATAAGAAATCAAACCCACAGTCAACAGGAGAAGAGTCACGTGGTGGATCTGCATCCGGATGAAAATGGATGCCATGGCATACATGGATGTAAATAGGTGCATGTGTATATTCAGCTGCATATATGTATATATAATATGTATATATATTCATTAAACTGAGATAAGGATCTCGGTTGAATGAATACCGCATCATAAATTCCGATGAAACAGTCTACCAACATTCTACACACCTACCAATATCCATCCAGCCCTATTCACTTGATAAAACATAACGCGTGTGGATCGGACTCCCCATGAATAAATTTCAACCATCCATGCCTGCTTAAAGGGTCTGTACAGCATATACCTACGGGCATTAGTCACATCCTCATCCACCCGTAATTATGTGGAACTCAAAGTCGACATTCTTGACCAAGAATTGTTGTTCAATCTGTTGTTTTATTCTGATTTTTAGTTGAACAGACATGTCGAAATAAGAACATAAAACGGATTAAGTCGGTACAATAGGAGTTGAAATAATGGAAGTCATAATCATGCAAGTTGAAAAAATAATACATGTACGAAAAGCAATTTGAAAGAAAATATGGTGAAAGAATACAGGTTAAAATAATGCAAGTTTGAAGAACGCAAGTTGAAGGAATACAACCTGAAATATTACCAGTTGAAGGAATACAACCTGAAATAATCCCAGTTGAATGAATACCGCATCAAAAATTCCGATGAAACCATCTACCAACATTATACACACCTACCATTATCCACCCAGGCCTATTCACTTGATAACGCATAACACGTGTGGATAGAGTTCCCCATCAATAAATTTCAAGCATCCATTCCTGTTTAAAGGGGCTGAGCAATGTACGCCTAAGGGCATTAGTCACATCCTCATCCACCTGTAATCAGAATCCAAAATCGCTCGAATGTATTGAATACAATTATTTGTCCACCCAATTGTTAAATTGTTCTTTTAAGTTCAACAGACAAGTTAAATGAATGAACTAAAAGGATGCAAGTCAGAAGAATACTAGCTGAAATAATTCAAGTGAGTAAGATACAAGTGCAAATTATAATACATGTACAAAAAGGAATTTGACAGTCAGAAGAATACAAGCTGAAAGCATGCAGGTAAGGAAACAAAAGGTTAAAGTCAAAAGATAAATGCATGTACAAAAAGCACAATAGAACATACGAAATAATGCGTGTACAAAAAGCACAATAGAACATACGAAATAATGCATGGCCGTTACGCTGCACCAACGGCCAGCGCAGCGCATCGCAGGCGACATAAGCCTGCACATCAAACTCACTTGTAGCAGCCTCTCAGGCTCCGGCAGTTTGGAAGTTTTGCACGTGGGCTTGCATGATACCCAACTCTGCTATTACACAACTGCGTACGACGGGGCAGCCGGTAGTATGTGGTTTTAAAAAAATGCCTGTGGAGACTTTCAGGCATGCATTTCGTAATGGCACAGGTAGGTATCAGCCCTAGATGCTGTTGAACCCATTGTATAACAAGCTATGAGTGATGAAAACGCATAAAATAAACTTATGCTTCAGTTACAACAAAGAAATAGGTCCGAATTATCACTGTATGTAATTCGGCCACAGGCATTCCTTAACAGTCTGTTGGGCCAAGGGCCTGATGAGGAAAGGGCCGTCGCCGAAATATGTTCAATGTGAATTTGAATATATTTCTTTGTTGTAGCATGAGGGTAAGGTTATTTTACGTGTTTTTCTTGTTCATAGTCACGCTCAGCACAGCACTGCAAATCGTATAACAAGCTATCGTCGTTTTCGTTAACAATCAGCCCTGTCAATGCAATGGCAATAAAGACTGTTGGACTTTCAACTAGTTATCGTGCAGGCAGAGGAAAACTAAGCTACGCTCTGCTCCTTGCCTACACTGATTGCCGTGGTCCAGCATCTGGTCGAAGTTCTCTGCAACAGGTACGGTAGCACGGATCTGATCCAACCGACGCTGTGGTATCGTTAGTCGGGCGAGCAGACGACTGCCAGACCTGCCACTTGCCGCGAGGTGAGGAGAATGCCGGGGAAATCTGACGACCTGGAGACTCACAACCGTTGTCGATCCATCACCAGGTTTGGTGACCTGACCCGGAGTTAACACGGCTGTCAACGCGACGTTGGACAGCCGCTGTCACTACTAGTCTTCTGCCGGCTTGCCGATATCTCACCGAGAAAACCGCGAGCCCAGCCTACCTGAACTCCTTTTTCAAAATCCCCTCCGACTTTGACCACCAATAGGGCTGTGTCATAAAGTCATACAATATCCCCGTATGTACAATATCGCCTGTTTGTTATGTGTGCTAATCGACGAGTAGATTGAGAAGCAAACGAAATGAGTTGTGGGGAAACTCAGTTATGATGGTTAACATGGATATATAACGATGCCATGATGGCACAAATGAATAAATCCTCATGAACTCGACGCATTTAAACCTAAAGTCGGTTGATTACTGGTTTTACGCCACATCGACCGTTGAGCCAGGTAGCGTCGCCAATATCTCACGCCGATTGATCGCGGGCGAAGAGTAGCGACAGGCGAGACTCGAACCCACAACCTTTTGATTATGAGACGAGCAACTTAACCATAGATCACTCGTTCCCTTAAACCTGAAGTGCTTTGTGACATTATGTTGTTTGTTGGTGTTGTGCGTGTGTCGCATGTGTGTACGCTGACAGTGGTTTATGATTATAGCACCACGGATGCGCGACCCACTCACATCCGTTCGCCCCGGCAGAGCCAGTCGCGTGAGAGCAAGGCCCTAGACATCAGCATGTCTAGCCAGGCCGTGTATAGCGAATATAGAGACCGTGATCGTCCAGCGCATAAGTAACGGACGGTGAGGATCGAGTGTGCACCACCACAATTGGTAGAATGTATATGGCAGTCAAAATTGTTTTCCATTTACCTGGCCATCACGTCCACATCCACTCAACGATCTCTGTTCCCCGGAACTCAGGGCAACCTTCGACCCCCGCCCCTTCCGCCTGGTGAAGACGAGCTGACATCCGATCGGCAGGTCAGCGCGTGCCGGACAGGATTATCAAGCTGGATGAGTCGGTCCAGCTCACTTCATCACGAGCCACAGACAGCTCATGATAGCAAACAGGTGCCGGAGTATCATGACTGGATGGAGTGTCTGATCAGGTGGACTGGTCAACCAACTCTCGTACGTCCTGCATAAGAGGACTCAGAAGTCACCTGGTGATGGCGCGAGGGTCACCCGTCCCAGAAAAACCTCGCAATGGGTGTTGTGTGCCTATCGAGGCTTCTCTACGTTACCTTACCGTTACCGGTCACGTTACCGCGTAGTTGATCATGTTACCGCAATATGTAACTGAGTGAGCCGAAATTGAGCGGTTGTGCGTGACTGATGCCTCTAAATACTTTAAGATACGAATCTTGCAAACTACGCGCCGTCGTATGCTTCAGTTGCTGGTAGAACTGTTGTATAACAAGCTGTTAATGTTTAGTTAGCTATCACCCAGGCCAATAGGGCAGTAAGGGCTGTCTGCCTAAGCGCCTAAGTAAGGGCTGCCTAAGCGTTTCCATACTGTATTCATGTATTTCACTCCTTTCTTTGCGAAGCCGATTGTGCCGAAACGCCCAACGGAGCAGTCGGGTGGGCAGCCCGGTTCCGGTAACTGGAGCAGGTAATGACCTGATAAAGTGCTCCTATATAGGTGACCTGAGGTCAAATGGCGGATCTGGCATCTGTATTGCATCGTTAGTAATGTCCAAAAACATCATTAATGCCAATTTTGGAGCATTTATACACAATCACAGCAGTCCATAACATTAATAAGCCAATCCACGCAAAACCAGAAAATTGTACTATTTTGACGTCATTTGACCTTGAAGATATTGACCTAGGGTCATGAAATTTGCACACAATAGAGTTCACTATCGTGCCCATCCACTCTCCGAATTTCGTTGCTCTAGCCTCAGTAGGAGCCGAGATCTTAGGGGGCGGAATCCGCCCCTCCCCTCCAGTGCGCGTAATTTTCCGAGGCATTCCAGGGCGCGTGTTAATAGTGTCATACTGCAAACACAAGACCTTTACTGATCCTTTGCTTTGCGCACCGCTATCGCTTCGGACTGTCGCGTGTTAGGTAGTGGTGTTGGGTCCGTATCACGCGGTGAATGAGCATTGCTCCTGTGAATTATGAGCCACAAATCTGAGCTGATCATCACGGCTCCCTGTCATGCGGTGCCATCCATTGTTCACTTCCTTGTTTCTATGCTTTGATGTGACCAAAAATGACGATGTGTAGTACTGATGCATATTACATAGGTACTGACTAGGTACATATGATTTTCCCGTCGGGCACCAGTAAATAGATTACATGCATAAAAAATAATATGTTCATGAAAATGTACTCCAGAAGAAATCTGTTTGCACTCCGAGTCCAAACCTGGAAAGTAAGTTCTCACTTTGCTTGGTAGGTAGGTACCAACCTAGGCACCTACTAGGTACCCATCATCCTAGACTACCTAGGTAGGTGTCTGTCTAATGGGAGGTGGGGTATTGCCCTACCTAGAATAATCGTGGCATCACGGATACATATATAAACATATGACCTATATGACCTATAAACCTACCTGGTACATATAACAACCCATGATACTCAAAACCTATAATGCTTCAGAGCCTATGATACTCAAAACGCATCATACTTCAAAGCCTCTAAATCGTCGTCTTGGGGGAAATATGCAATACCTATAATGCTCAAAACCCATAATTCCTCAAACCACATAATGCTTCTAGCATATAGTTGTTCATAAAATTAAATATCAAAATCCTATAATACTTCAAAGCCTCTAAGTCACTACGTCACGTAAGAAATTTCTCACTACGTCTTGTGAGAACTTTCAAAACATATAATGTTCAAAACCTATAATGCTTCGGGACCTATAATGCTCATTTCCTATAATGTTTCGTTTCAACTAATATTCAGAAAGCATAACTCTCGGAACAGCTAGTTCTTTAAACCGCAGAAGCCCAGTGTGTGTGTAGGTTAATTTTGGCAGCCTGCCACCGTGAGGTGATAACGGCTGGTTCCAGTTGTTAAGACGAGGCGTGATAGAGTTAGCAGCGTAGGGTAGAATGATTTAACAGAGGGAGGATGGGTTAGTCGATCTGTCGAGCATTGATGAAGTAGAGTTGAAGTCGTCTTCAAGGGTAGAGTTGAGCTGGTCCGGATCGCTTGAAGATGTGGAGATGGTATAGTATGGTTGTTTGACAGCCGAAGATGCTATAGTCGAGGAGAGATGTCAGTCCGGTCGGTGCAGTGGGGTATGGGGCGTAGTGGTGGGGGTGGAGGATAGGGTCATCGCCATATAGTGAACATTGCAGGAACGTGTTTTTTGTTGTTGTTTTGTTGCTCACAATTGTTCTAGTATGCGTGTAATATTGAGGAAGTGAAATAGGTAGTCGTGTAATGCTGGATGGTCGTCGTTGAGCAGCGTGGTGACGTTCAGTGGGTTGTTGTGTGTGGTGAATGGTTTGTGACATGTTGTCTTTAGTGGTTGTATTTGGTGCAGTATATGAGTTTGTGTTTACTTGCGAGGGTTCGATGGCATGTTGTGCATTGTGGTCGTTGTTGATTTCGTAGGAAATAGGAGTGTGTGAGTGCTGTGTGCTCTATGCGTAGTCGTGTTAGTGTCCGTTCTTTGAGCCTGGTGTTTTGGTTAATGGAGTGCCAGGATTCGTGTCGGAAGTATTTCGCTTAGCTGTGTTCAGGGCGTCGCAACCGGGCGAGGGGGCAGCGGGGAAATCGTCCCCCTGCCGTGAGACTGAGGAGGGAGCGCCGCCCCATGAAATTTGAGGAAGCTCCTATCCGGAAATGCACAGGAAAAAGGTGAGCAAGGAAGCCGACGGGACAAAAGATCATGCTATAAAGGAGGCCCTAAGACCGACAACTAGGCCCTAGGTAATATCATCAGGTCTCTATAAGTGACGTAGAACAGACATTGGTAGGAGGTCCACAGGACGAAAAGGAGGCCCCCAGGACGAAAAGGGGCCCACTACGAAAAGGAGGTTCTCCAAATTAGGGACCTCCAGATGAGGCCCATGCCAGGCCGAGTTCTAGCTGGGTGGCAGCAAATACAGCACCAGGCGCCCTCAGTCCCTCCGCTCTGTTTACTCTGAGGTATCATGTGACCAAGGTCAGGAAATGGCGCACCGGCGCCAGTAGAGGATCACAAGGCGCCTGGGCAACACAGCTGCAAGACTGCAACTGACGACTGCAGACATGTTGGCCAAGCGTTCAAGCCTCTTGCTGCTGCTCGGACTGGTGGTGAGTGATTGCATCTGCATATGTGAATTATTGGTGCATTGTTTCAGGTGTGATACCTTCTCATGTATCTCAAAAGCTTGTGAATGTATTGATGTATACATTCATACGTACATGCAAACATACCTATATGTATGCAGTGGCCGCAAAAAAAATGTATGCATTGACAATATTTGTCTAATAGCACAATAAAATGTAACTTGCATGACTTTTTTTATGAACAAACCTTACAATTAATATTCTGTCATGTCCCCCTTCGCTTTCAGCACCATATTGAGTCGTTTGGGCATCGATTCGGCCAAACTAGCGAGGTAGGAGACGTCCATGTCGATCTACAGCTGCTTCAGCGCCTCCTTGCAGATCCTCGATGTTGCTAGGTCAGGCATCTTGAATCTTGTTTTTCATAGCATTCCAGGCATTTTATATTGGGCTTAGGTCTGGGGAGTTGCATGGCCAGTCTAGCACTTCAATATGGGTATCACTGAGGATTTTGTTGGCTGCCTTGGACCTATGGCAAGGGGCGCCACCGTGCATGAAATAATGTCACATATGAATACAAAAATGTCCTTTAATCACTTCTATATAGTTGCGGTGAGTGCCTAAGAATCCCCCTTCATGGGGACGTTCTTAGGCAGGAAATACAGCCCTCCCTTGCCTTTATTGCCACTAAATTCCCAAAACCATCACAATGCGAGGGTGTTTCACGGTCGTCACAGTAAAGTTTGTGTCGTAGCGAGAGACACTTTTGGTGGGACGAACGACCATCAAGGCTCCCCCAGTGTGGGAAAAGTGGTTCGCTGACCTGGAGTCGGAGAATAAAAAAATTGTATCGGAGCCCTCCAAAAAAAAGAATATATATTCCTGCCCATGGAGTCGGAGAATAAAAAATTTGGCCTCGGACGCCACCCCCACCCCTCCCCTAAAAAAACAAAAAAAAACAAAAAAAGCAAAGCTACTGGCGTCAGAGCCCAAAGAAAGATGATGGATAAAAAGCAAAGATATGGTCACAGTGCAGTCAACAGGAAGCCTTCTTGCTCCATTTCTGCAGGTCACATCCATGATCATGATTCATGGTCTGGACTTAACAAAGCGATGTCCATATTTGGGCTTAGTACCAGAGGCCATCGCCATAGAAACCTGATCCTATGCCATGAAGAGATAAAGACTCCAAAGACAAAGATTCCAGAGGTTCCTTCATAATACAAAATGATTTGGGAGGGGCCTCTTCCAAATCCCAACCATAGCAATAACTTTGTAACTTTCATGCGCCTAGGTACATGGCGAGCATATTTAGTCGGTATTTATTGCAAGTCCATTCATATCACGCACCACCTTAGGCCTGACGTTAAAATATGCAGTTATCAGAGATGCGGAGCCGGAGCCGGAGCCGCCGGAGCCGGAACATTTTGCCCGGAGCTGGAGGCGGAGCCGGACCCGGACCCGGACCCGCCGGGACATTTTACTCGGAGCCGGAGCCGGAGTCGGAGCCGGAGCCGTCAAAAGCGGGGCGGCTCACGTTTGGGATGTACGGAGCCGAAGCCGGAGCCGGAGCCGCCTGAGCCGGTACATTTTGCCCGGAGCCTGAGACTGAGCCTGAGCCTGAGCCTGAGCCTGAGCCTGAGCCTGAGCCTGAGCCTGAGCCTGAGCCTGAGCCTGAGCCTGAGCCTGAGCCTGAGCCTGAGCCTGAGCCGGAGCCGGAGCCGGAGCCGGGATACTTCCTTGGAGCCGGAGTCGGAGTCGGAGCCGGAGACGCCCAAAATTTTCCCGGCTCCGCATCCCTGGCAGCTATGGATGCCTCGCTCCCAAAAAGTATATAAACTTACACCCCTTTACTGGACCCTAGGTCACTTCAATCACGCCCACTTAATTCACACGCACTTACTAGGTTTTTCTCCGGAAAGCTCTCAAAACTTTGTCTCAACCCGAGTATGCGCAACCAATCGAGACAAAGATCTCACAAAGTGAAGGGGACAGAGCAGTGAGGCGATACGCGCGGTCAAAGCGTGGTCGCTGTGCAAACATGACTGCAGTATTTACATAATTTCAAGACCGCTGCTTGACCTCAATTCCTGTCGCCTTTAATAGGATTTCAAACGTCAATACGGTGTTACCTTTTTTCTTCAGTGATGTGGGAATCAATACACTGAAGATATATGTTCATAATCATGAAATTACGTTGTCTTTATCCTAGATCAAAAGATGAATCTGGCGAGACCGTCCCAATAATTTGTTAATTCTCCTACTCTAGTACGGATATTGTCCTTGCCTAACGGCGACGTATCTAATGATCAAATGACATATTTTCGTAACTACTTTAAATGACGTTAATTGTGACCATAAATAGCCAGGAGAACGTTTAAACTCCGTACATGCATAGTTACTGCAATTGCTGAAGTGATAAAACTACTATTCAGATGCTTTTCTCTTGATGGGTTACTGTAGTTTTGCAAATTGAGGTGGAATTCATACCAAAGTAATCCGAGGTTTTTTCATTTTTTAGCATTTACATGTCTTCCAAAATAGGTTTTCTGCCATCAATGAAGTTCGCTAGCTGATGCTATTTTACGCATTTCAATTCGACATTGAATGCTCTATTTCATGAAATTAATAGAATTACTGAAAACTGTCTGAGATGTCCAGAATTACGTTCTCCGGTAGTCTCCGATTGGAATGCGACTGGAGAACGGACCTCGGGTCCGATATGCGAGCATTTGACGTCATTGTATATATTTCGAGTTCCAACTATGGTGGCAATAAATGGCAGCAATACGAGAGGTTTTGTAATGGAGTTTTTATGGTGTAACGCCAGTATTTCCCGGAATTATCAAGAAGAATAATTGCGTTAATGTCCTGTATGCATAGGGTAAGCGAACTGAATTCGTTAAAGGAAATGTACGTATGGCAGTTGAATGTATGCAAATATACGTCTAGCAAATGTACATGAGCGCAGTTATGCGCATGACACTGGTATGGAAGCGCAGACGTGCGCATGACAAGCGTATATAAGCTCAGTTGTAATCATCACAAATGTACGTACACGCAAAGGTACGTAACCGAAAATGTGCGTTAATGGGAAAGTACGTAAAAGCAAATGTGGGCAAATGTACCAGTATGAAAATGCAGAAGAACGGCAGCGCAGATGTACGCCTGCCAAAATATACAATTATTGTTTATTGTGTAGTTCACAACGCACTTTCATGCACGATCACGGCTGATGGCGCCGCCCGCACCTTCGCGGTGGGCTACGGGATTGGGAAATGTCCCGGGTGATGGGAGTGTTGAATCCGGGAACTTTGTATCCAGAGCTCGGCCATCCCCGGCCTCAAAATGCACGATTGCACTAGAAATGTAAGTATTTATGACAATTGTTTGCTAATCGTTATTCTGGCTCACGTCGCTGTGAACATATTCTTGTGAAAAAGGCATAAAGGGTTTTTCGACGATAACGCAAACGGGGCAAACCGTCTGTCGTCCCCGGCACCGTCTTTGTGAGATTATTGCCCCGAGGAAATGTACTGGTTCGGAGCGGGAGAACCGCTGTTGCTCATTTACCGTTTACAATAAACAAATTTTCCCCGTTTGTTTGTCCAAGAACCGAACCAGTGTAACACTAGGGAATGGTACTCAAATCGAAATATAAGAATATAATATGAACCGAAACATCGAAAGACGATGCCATAAAAATGGCCTGACCGGAGCAAAGATGTATGAAGGAATGTTCATGCAGCGGAAATTTGTCCAGTTGGTCGTTCCCGACCCACTGGACAAAAATGGCGAGAAAAGTGTAATGTGATGACGCGTCGACTGGTCATGGCGTGTTGATGCGCCCTAAACCCCTAATAACTAACTGGTCATAGCGTGATGCACTTGTGGATTGTGTAACACGTAGAGGCCAAGGTCAAGGCCAGAGGTGACGTCGGATGTGACGTAGACATGCTCATGCTTCTGACTCATGGCGGATATGTAACCCGCGGCGCGAGGAGGGAGGGGGTCAGTCGTCCGCGACCTGAGCTCTCCGCAGGCTGTACCTGCGTGTGCTCTCACTGCTCTTTTTGGCAAGCTGTCGGACTTCACCAACTGATATACTTCAGTTAACAAGCAATAATTCATCTATATTCTGGCCGTAATTACATAACCTAAATGTCGAGATAATACGTCCAATCCTCCCCCGGCCCGCCGGCGGGTAAACCCTCCATTGGTGGCATGTTACGCGCTCGGCCAAAGTCCTGCCGTTGAACTGGAATTCACGGACCGGGTGGTCGCGTCATTATCCACGCAACAAACTGTGCATAGTGATAGAATGCTGGTCCGAAAAGCCACCCCAGCAAAAAGTCGAACTGCAGTTCTAAAAAAAAGGAAGTTCGCACGGCTCGGAACTATCCAGGTTCGCACCATGTGGAAATTGTGATCCGACATTAGGTAACGCTGAGACCATGCATAGATTGATGCACAATGACATCAGCCGTAGCAAAGTGTACGTTGTTTGAAACTTCATTGCATGGAAAGCCCAATTGAGGTCAAGTAAGGTCAGACCACACGAGATCAAACCATCTCCGGTCAATTAGCTGGCCCGCCAATGTCATGTGGCGCGAATAATGCGGCGCAGAAACCGGGTCTGGATATGACTGCGTGGAATAGCAGCGTTCTCAAAAGATGACATCGTGTATAATGAACATGATAATTATTTATTGTACCTCATGTCAGTCGTCTTTCCCATACCTTAAATAGAGTACTTGTAACATGCGCAAACATTTCTGCTGGAAAAAAATACCCCCAACTTTTTTATCACTCGGAACGACAACTAACACGGATGTTGACCTAACCTCAGGTCAGCAAACGTAACCGTCATTCACATTCCGGAACGCCATGGTGATCCACTCAGTGAAACCCTTCTTGTCTGAGGCCACCTGACGGCACAGTCAGGTTTCGCTCAAGTTGAGCGTTTCCCACAGCTGAATGAAGACCTGTCCTTGTAGCCTGGTTCGCGACGACACTCATCCAGCGGTATCAGTTGGGTGAGCTGAAGCTTTGTGTTGCGTTTTCGTCAGCTGGCGCCCACCTCGCACACTCCCGTGTTGTGCACGATGTATTGTGCGCGGTGTTTCTTTTTTGCAGACGATGTGGAGCTTTCAAAGGGGACAGCATCTAGCCACCGGCATGCCGAGTCAGAACACACTTGGCGGGAACGTGCCAAGGAAGCGAGTGATCAACACCCGGTGCCCCCGAGGCCAGCTACCCTGCGGCAGAACATGCTGCTCGAGGTCGGCCCGGCCGCCCGCGAGATGCCCGCCGGGCACCGCCGGCCGACCGCCCCGCTGCTTCCCATTGTACTTCTAGATGTCGGCGGCGTCTAGATGTACCGCTGGCGCTGTAGCAACGGCTGCAGCTTGGACTGGCCGCCGGACGAGGTCGGCGAGGCGGCCGACTGATCTGTTGCGAGTGCACCGGAAGAAGTGGTAGCCGGATCTGTGTCGGATCCGTGTCTGGTGAAACGACTGGTCCTTTGTCGGCCCCGTGGCGAACTCGTTCGGATTGTGTCGGCCCGGAACTTCGTGTCGGATCCGTGTCGGGCCTGTGGCGAACTCGTATCCGTTCGTGTCGGACGGGCCCGTGGCGAACTCGTGTCGGATTTGTGTCGGACCCGTGGCGAACTCGTGTCGGATTCGTGTCGGGCCCGTGGCGAATTCGTGTCGAGTGAAGTGGGACTGTTCCTGGACGCAAGAATGCTGCTGTTGCTCTGATGGGGTGCAATGTTGTGCAGTCTTTTTTTTAATCCATGTTCACCGGGCCTGGAATACGAGCATGCCGTGGATTACGAGCTGTGATAAATAAGGGAAGGGGCACTGAACGCCAGCCGCAGTCGATGCGGTTCGGCCAAATGCAAGCAAATGCCGGACAGATAGTGTGCCATCATCACATCAATTGACTGATCATTAGATGCATGTCGGTGTATTCCGAAGTGACGTGGTGCATGTCAGGAAATAGCTATTTCTGCGCAATTTTCCTGACACGTCTGGAAAGCCATAGGCATGCCACGAAATGCACGAGCACGACTACGTATTTTACAGAATGCTTATTGGATACCGCTGTTGGTCCCATCTGAGCAAATGGAGCATCTGTGCCCCTGGAAAGAAACATGCAGCAAGAAGCACAACACGGATTGAAGTTTTCAAATCCATCTAACTAGCATCCGTGTGAGCCCATCCAAATAACATCCATAGCCGTACCGGATAGAGAACACATCTTTGTCCAATCAGCTTCCACAATGGAAGATAACACAACCTGATTGGTTACATTAACGAATAGCGACTAGGCAATCAATAATAATTTGTCATCAATCCCCATTTATTGGATATTGCCACCCTACTGTACCAGCAGACGACTGCATAGGCCAGTGATGGGAGCCGGTGTTCGTGGTATGCGGTAGCAATGATGTACGAGCAGAACATTCGTTACCACCGGATCACTACGGGCCCTCATTGAATTGCATTGTATCGCAATACAGCGGAAGGCGCAGTCCTCGTTCATAATTGGCTGCTAATTGCCCGCGTCAATTACAATTTCATAAAGGTGAAGAGCAATCACAATGGCATTCAACGCACCACACAGCTTTAAGAGAATGCCAAGATGTCAATGCAAACGCGCCGCATTCAACAGCGGAGACGATCTGCACCCTTGCACACTGTTTAAAATCGGTACAGGTGCGATGGAGCACGTGACTAATAGCATGCTCGTTGTAAATAGTTGAACCATGAACAAGTATAGATCAATTCAGTGAAAGTATTGAGTGACATACGTGTGATCCATGTTCCTGTGTGCGAAGAGGTCGTGTGTTCACATCAATAGTGACCTGTCTGTGGACGACTTTTCCAACAAGCTTCCAATGGCTGGGACCTTGACAATCAGCCGAAAAAATTGATGCTTTATACCGGTTGTCAGCTTCGCGAAAGGGAAACTATGTCTTTTTTCAGGCGGCCGGAACAGTTTAAGAGGAAGTGCGCTTCCTCACTATCGAAAGAGGTGAATGTCAGATCACCGGAAAACAAATTCTAAGAACATGCACAGAAATGCCACCACCGACACCCGCTTGCTATCTGAACCTTTGCTAAATTGGAGGAAAAATGAATATTTTTGGGAAAATTTATATTGGAAAATATTTCTGGAATTTGACTGCGAATAACTTTGAACATTTTTATCTGAGAGCTTAGGCCGTCATGAAGACTCCCTAAGTGTGCGATGTGCGCCCTTCAATTCTGCATCGAAAACCATCAGGGGGCTTGGATTTGCATGCATAATTGGAGGTACAGAGTGCTTAGAATCGAGCATTGTTTTTCCCAAGATTGAAGCAAATTTGATGAAAACATGGAAATGTATTACCCCTCCTGAGCCAAAATGTATGAAATTTAGGGAAAAACCGACATAGCCAGTACATGTAGGCTTCTTGGACGTGTCTTGGTATGATAAAATTTCAAAAATATCAAAATTTATGTTCTAATATAAAAAAAATAATTAAACTCAAAGTTTTCCCACTAAAAAATCATTTTTTTGAACACAACATATCTTCTTAAATGGTCGGGGACCGAACGGTGCATCTAATAAAGTTTTTACCAAATCTTCCGGAACTTTTCTGCAAAAAAATATAACAAGTTTCCTTAGCTTTTGGGGTCTTCGTATTTTGAAGTACACAATTTGAGAAGAAAAAAAACGGCTCAAGCAACAAAATAAGCCCCAGGATATGAGAAGAGTCCGGAAAATGCAAAGCGTGAATTTCAACAACAAAAAACTTGAAAATTTTCAAAGTGCGTCGTAATTGTACGATAAAAATTATCCTCGTCGGGGAGCATGCTTTTGAACGTGGCCTGGTTGGGTTCTGGATATTTCCACTTTCAGTAGCACCTACGACTCTACCTTAGGTCTGTAGCACGCATGAATTGACGGAAAGGCACCACAAGGAGTGGAGACATAAAATACTTTAGGAAAACGCCCCCACATATAAAGTTCGATACTTACGAATATGGGGTACACAAAAACAGGTGGGGAAATGCCCAGGCTACATGGGAGAGGCCTGAGAAAGGAAATTGGCCGAAATTTTTTTGAGTTATTCGCCCCCCAAAAACATGAGTCGGTTTTGGTCTTTTTGGCTAATTGAAATTTAGCACTGGTGCTATCATTCTATGCATCGGTAAGTGTACTCAAGAAGTGCTGAAAATCGACATACGGCATCATCTGAAAAATCGAATTTTGGTAGGGGAAAAATTTGGATGCATAGGGGGAGGGGTACCCCTGGCCTTTCTTGACACCCCTGCCTCACCCCCACCTCCTAAACCGGGTTGATTCAATCCAAGAGGCACCCAGCTATGGCCGATGTTGTGACAGGGTTTATGAGTCGGTTTTGATCTTTTCACCTAACCTAACTTAACCTAATATAACATAACTTAGCCTAACCTAGCCTAGCCGATGTTAGACGTCCGTGTGGCAAGGAGACTGACTCGAGTTAGGCTGCATGTGCGCATCGGCTGGTTACGCTAGAGTTTAGAGATGAGAGATGTGGGCAGCTGGGCAGGTGGGCTAGCATGTCACCAGCCAGCGATAGGATGTCGCAGGATGTATGTATAGTCGGCAGAGTGCAGAGAGGCGGGCAGCTAGGCACGTGCGCTAGCATGTCACCAGCCAGCGATAGGATGTCCACCCTCACACTGCGGGGCATTTGTCACCACCTCTGCTGCTTATTATGTGTCGCCCAGTTCTGCTCCTTTCCTCTATATTTGCTGTTTCCGGCGTGTCATATGCTGCCCGTCCTGACGGCACTTGGCACTGCTTTCGTGTTGTCCGGTCACGACGTTTTGCTAGCGTGCGCCACCAACCCATTGAGGGGTTGGTGGCGCTACCTGCACTTGCCCATTCTGACGGAACTTGGCACTGCTCTGGTGTCGCTTGGTCCCGCTGTCCTCTCGGCATGTTTTGCTGCTGTCGCTGCGATCAGGGGCAGACAGGCGGTGCTCCCTATGCCGGTCCGTGCTGAATGCATTTCGCACTGCTCTCGGCGCTCGCACTGCTACGGGGCAGGTGTGGCGCACGCTACTTCATTGCTGCTGATATGCATCATGTGCAATGAAGTATCATTTACAATCAACAGCATTGATTGGAAAGAATGACATGCGAACACGCTATGCTCCACGAACTCTGATTGCGTTTCTTCATTTATGCTTTGAACCGGAATCAGCACAGAAGCCGACTAGGTTGACTACGCCGACCTGCAAAAGTGTTTTCGAATGACATAGATATAATCCTGAACGCATTGCTAAGGGATGCCATCAATACATGCCTAACAGCTTTTGGTGCCCCATGTTTCCAGTCAGTCCGCCGAATGTAGCCTTCTAACTAGAGTGGAATTTTGCGTACTTTTAGGAGACGTTCAGCCTCCTTTAACCCGCGCCGTCTTTCCGATCAGATCCTCACACTCCGTCTCGGGGGGGGGGTATAGTTAGTAACCCCCATCTAAAATCCAAACTAAGCATCGCACGAAAACGAAAGAGGTGTCATCGGAAAGCGCTCGACGAGTAGGGTCCGGGTCCACCCCCAAAACAATTTCCACACAAAGGTGACGTTATCAACGGGGGGATAGATTTTACCGACTTTTCACGACTTACATTATATTTTGGCTCTGGGGAGTTAATTTTGGGATATATGGAAAAAACCAAATTTATTTGGAATGAGAAAAGGACATCGAAATCGACCAGGGCTTTAATATTTTTAGCCCCCCCCCCCCCCCAAAAAGAAATCGCAATTTTGAGTTTTCAAGTTTTCTTTAATTTTATTTTCCAATAGGTAGAGCAAACCGAGAAACGTTGTTGGAAGTCAACTTTCCCTAATAAAATGCTTACTTTAGCCAGAATACTCTATGTGAACTGCAATTTGGCAAATACGCAAAGTGTATATGTAGTCAAAAACGAAAAAATGAGAAATTCCCCTTGTACGTTTTGATGCATCCCTTTTTTGGAGGTGACCTCACTTGACATTGACTAACTCGTTGACCGTAGATGATCTGACTTCAAAATTTGTAAACAGCATGCCAAATTGATGTGGAAAAGGTATGCCAAATTTGTGCGCGCTGCCGCGCGCCGTTCGTCCGCTATCCGCGAAAAACCTGAGAGGGTGGTTGAAGACCCCCCGAGACGGGACGGGTTAAAACTGACGTGAGTCCACCTCCTTCCAATACTAACGTCTGGCACTCATGGGGCCCCTCGACTGAAGGTTTTTCTGTTACCTCCATGCATTGCGCCCTCCCAATCCTTTTCTGGAAGTTACACACCTGCTGCCGAGTTGGCATGGAGGCTCACAGGTTTCCCAATACAAAGGATCGTCTGGCTTTCACGCGCTTCCTATGGCCCTGTCGATTAAAAAAATGTTACCTACCAACTGTCAACTTACTGGCAAAATTGTCACCCTAAACCAGAGGAGCTGCAACATGAATGAAAAGGTGGTTCAATCAATTCATCTGCCATACAACACCATCATAAGCCCAATGCTAAATTTGATACAAATCTGGGAACTATCTCCCCCCCCCCCCTCCACCTGCTCCTATCATAGCGACGCCCACGCTTTAGATACGGCCGTACAGCATCTCTATGCGGTAATATTTTAAGTATCTACCTTATTTGACCAGCCCTGCCACCCTCTGAAGACTTTTTTGGGGAATAATATGCATATAAACTATATTGGAGATCCCTTCCAGAACTAAAATGCTCTAAGTTTTGCACCTGCACTTGTTAAACCCTCCTTTTCTCTCTCGTAGTGTGCAGACGTTGCATGTCTTCGGCAGCGTGTTAGCGGTTGGGCATGTGTGAACCCTTTAAGACGTCATTTAAGGACCTGCGCAAAAAGCTGCGCAGTAGGGATGATGTCACCTGGTATATTCATGGTAAAACGTGCTTTTGCAGGCAGTGATTTCGTTGGTTCTTGTCTCCTTGATTTCGTTTTGGAAAATTAAACTGTCTTGCTGGAGAGTAGAAAAGAATGAGCGCCTCACTTGTGCGCAGGGCCTTGGAACTTTTTAGTGAAGATCTGGATGACACAGTTGGTGAGTTAAGTAAGTAGGACCTAGTTAGGTAGGTAGGTAGGTATTACCAGAATAATGTGGGGTGGCTTGACAAGGTGCATAGTGAGCTTGAGCACCAGGTGGTGAGGAAAAAGTGAACCAAGTAGGTAGGTACCTACCTACCTACCTACAGCAGCTAAAGCTTATTGGCAAGATCTGGGCCACCACTCACCTAATATGTTCTTGAATCATTTTGTCTGCATATTACTTCCAGCACTATTGCAGTTTAATGTATTCATGATAAAAGTTTTGATACATTTTACCTCCATAAGGTAAGCAAATTGATTTGGCTTGGCTAGGTTTATGTTCTGAAGGTAACTAAGCTGATAGGACCACATCTTTTCTGTGTAAATTCCTTTTTTTGTAAATTTTCACACAAAAAATCAGCTTAAAAACCTATGCCTGAACTATTCTAACCAAACCTAACCAATTTCTTTGCTTTATGGAGGCAAATGCATGTAAAAATGCAAATGCATGTAAAAATGCAAGTGCATTTCTTGTTGCCACCTTAAAGAACAATATGACCAAAACAACTTCATTCAAGCTTAATTTACAGCCAATGGCATGCTTTTGACTATACCTTTGTTGTTTGTACCACTAAAAATATGCATGTGCCCAGTAGTAATAGTAACAAAGTCAAGATCTGTCAGTGAACTTACCATCATTTGTGAATACAGTGTCTGCATCCATGTGCACTAGATGATTTGGAATCAAAAGTATTTTATAGTAAGCATAAATGGAGCCAGTTCAACAATAACTGAGTGTTCAGTGCTGTCCTTAAGACCAAAAATGTGAGGATTTTCTCAATACATTTTGTAAACAATAATGATTATGTAGTGTAACATTAACAAAACTATTAACACTTGCATGTCCGGTGGTCCGTGCCAACCGCATGTCTGGGGGGCAGATGTCTGCCCCCCTAAGATCTCTAGAACTATGCTACCTGGCAACAAATGGAAAACTGTGTTGGATAGCTGGTGACAGGCTCCATCATAATTATTTCAGTCATTTTTTCGCTCAGGTCAACAGTCAGGTCACTGGGTCATCATAGGTCAAATTCGACCAGATCAGGTGGGACTCAGACATTGACACATACCTCAGGACCTGTAACAGATAGAAACAAACAGCGAACGCTATTCGACAGGCCTTGAAATGAGCTACCAACAATATGCAGTGTAATTTAAGGTCGAGTCGACCAAAACCCAGGTCAAGGTCATGAAGTAATGACCTCAGGTCAAGGCCTAGTGAGGCCATGCAATATATCAATTGACATGTCTTGATGATACAAGCACAATGGTGGTAATCTCAGCCTTCTATTTCAGTGCAGTGCGATGTAATGCACATAAATGTGTAGTGATCTCAGGTGACCTCAGAGACCTTGGTGATGTCACTGAGCAAAAATGTAAGCGGTAACATTGAGCATAACTTCCATCTGTATGTCACAACCGTTGTGAGATCATTCTGAGAGATTAAGGGTGCATCAACTGGGTTGAGATCATTCTGAGTGCAAATATGTAACCAGGGAAAATTTGTATATTTCACCATAGCCCTATAATGGGGAAGCCATGGCAGCGACCTGACCTAAGGTCAATGTTACAAAAAAACGATATACATATTATGGTCCCTAATGAGATCATGATGTGCTATAAGTTTAAAATCAATCACCCAATTATTGTGGAAGTTATGCCACCTAGAACTCCAAGTGTAGTTGGGTCACTTCGCCTGACCTAGTGACCTGACCTGAGATGACCCAGGATTAAAAATGTGTGAGAATCTGCGAAAAAGACCAATGAACAGCTATGCAAGGTTTGGCCTTGCTAACCCGATTAATTTGGCAGCCAATGAGGAAAAACTGGTGGGGGCAGATATCTGCCCCCCGGACGTGCGTGGGTTAATTCACATTGGAGTCAAAATTCAAACATATGTAGGTATTGCTAATTAATTTCTCCTAATGAAACTATTCAGTCAAGAGGTCTGCAGAAGCTCAGTTTGGAGGTAATATGTGGAAATATTTAGAATGCAATACCACTAGTTCACAAATACATATTTGTTCCATGTTCCACTCCCAGACAACACAAGAAAAGGATGTCACTACAGCCTGCTATGTGAATCATGATTTAAATTTCAGACATTTCTACCACTAGGCAGTGCAGCAAGTGCATATTTTTGTAGCATGTGTATGAAATCTTTGTTGAAACCAACCTAAATATATGTAGTGAGCACACTAGGACCCTCAGTTGGAAATGTACAGATTTCATACAATTCCTAGTGCACCCAAATAATGACTATAGCACATAATTTATGGATGTCATGCTGATGGGCTGAGTATGGTGAAGGCTGACTTTTAAAACACAGTTAATGAAAACCTTTTACTTAATTAGGAATTCAAGAGAAAAGACATTCACTTCTGATTATTGATGTGATGCTGTGGCCATATATAGACCTTTAATTATATATGTATATACTTATATAATGATGTGTAGGATCAGACCATCAGCAATGCAGCTCAATAGTTGGCAGTGGCCCAGGTTTTCACCTGGCTCAGCTTACATTGTTTTGAGCAGAATGGTAAGACAGTATCTTGTGTGGATGGTGACCCACAGTTACACACCATGTTGATGGTGATGATAATGTGGTGGTAATATCTGGTGTACATACAATATGCATGGTGTGCAATTGCAATGTTTGTTTTAGGTTGGAAACATTGGTTTTGTAAATTTATGGAAGAAAAAAATTGGTTAAAAAGATCCTACATTAGGTGGTAGTATTGCAGTTTAATGTATCCATGAGATAAGCTTTGCACACATGTTTCCTCCATGAATGAAACAAATGGGTTATGTTTGGTGATGTTAGGTTATGATGATAATGATGATGTAGCTGGGATGACACTTTTAAAATACTCCATGAGCTTTCAGGGCTTCCAGCAGCTCCATTGGCAGGTGGTTTTTAAGCAAGATTTCAAACACAGGACACCAACTGTGAGAACTGTGGCATTTCAATGCAGTAAAAAGAAAACAACAGAAACATTCCAATTGAAACTTCCACCTGGCCAAAATTGATAGACTACAACATACATCACAATTGACACTTCCTTAATTGTCCCCCACACCTCCCCCAAGACTGCCACCTGTCAATATTAGCCCATCTCCAGATGATCGATCATACTAAGCCACAATCCAGATTCACTCTGATCGTGACTTTCTAATGTGATCAGACTAGGAGCAGCTTCCTTCTAAACTGTGTTTCATGTGCCAGAATCTCCACATAATTACATTGGATATTGTGCCTAGTGTCTACTGTATGTTCACCAGCTGCATCATAAAAGGGTCATCCCTGATATGGAGTGTCACTCTTATGAACCCTTTAATATGTCCCCCCCCCCTGATGAGGCACCACCTTTACGCAGTGGGGGAATTGAGTGCCCCAATGACCCGGCGACCATCTTACCGGCGAGGGGTGAGGCCAGGAGTGCCTCACTCATCCCTCCATCCATATGCTCCCATTCGAATTCCCATATCATCCCAACATCCATGTCCTTCATGTGACCCTGCAACACCAACTATCCCTACTATGAGCAGGCAGGGCAACTTCCCCGGCCCTGCCCACCAGCTCCGTTTAATCTGGGTAGTCGCGCCCCCTCGGCCCGCCCCCCGGGGTTGACGGAGTCCTGGAGGTTGAGGTCCCCCGTCTCACGGTGCTAGTTGTGACGGGGGACCAACACACCTCTTTGGTCCCGATATCCCGGAGGGGCGGGCGGGTCCGTGGGGCCTCACACGGACCAAGTGGCTGGTCGCCTCGGGCCGGGGGCCAAGGATTATCCCAGTGCCCGCCGGCCCGGCCGGTTGGGGTCAAGGGGTGGGCGGTGCTGAATCCCGGTCGGGGTGGTGAGTATCTCTCTCCCGGCCGGGCGAAGGCGCCGCCTGCCCTGTATACTATACAGGAGCTATACAGTGTATAGCTCCTCGGGCGCCTGGCGACCTCCCGTCCGCGGGACCAGGCGTCCCCCAGTAGGGCCCCTAAGGGGAGAGGCGCCCGGGGAGCAGAACACCTATCACACTTCATGGCATCCTCAAACATGCACAACTTACCTGCCCCCTCTAGTAGGGGACAGACAAGCCGTCACATAAGACACGCAAGCGTGGCGCGTATTGGGACCGGTATGTTGGTATCTTCTCCTGCTCCTCATATCCTCGTCATGAGGTCATTGGAAGAGGGAAGGAGTCTTTCGCGGCTTACACCGTTTCAGGGAAAGGAAGCCTGCGACAGGTTGGGAGCGGTGCTCAGGTGTGAGAAACTTAGGGATGGTGGAATGGAAGTAGAATTTCAGAGTACTGATGATGCAAGCAGGGCGTTGGGCGCAACCGAACTAACTTACAGTGTAAGACATGAAACTGGCAGACTAGCAGTGACTATACTCATAGATGTTCGACCTCACAATACCAAAAACTACTCGAAGGGCGTCATTAATTGTTATGATTTGAAAGACTTGTCCGATGATGAGATTGTGGATGGCTTAGCAGAATGGGGAGTGGTAGGTGCGAGAAGGATCACTACTAGAAAGGGCCAAGAAACGCAACATACGAATAACTTTATATTAACATTTAGCTCCATTGATCTTCCAGAATTCATATTCGTTGGATATGTTCGCGTTAAGGTGCGTGTGTATGTCCCCGAATCCCATGCGGTGTTTCCGCTGTTCCAGATTTGGGCATACCACACAACACTGCCGAAACCGCGAGACGTGTGGTAGATGTGGGTCGGTGGACCATGCGGGAGGAAAATGTGAGGCTGAATTCCCCAAGTGTTCAAACTGTGGCCCTGATCAGAAACCCCACGCGGCCTACGATCGTTCGTGTCCCATCTTCCTAAGAGATAAAGAAATTGCTACTCTAAAATGTGCAAACAAAATCGCATTTCGTGAGGCCCGTGAGCTCTATCAGAGAGCTCACCCAAAAGTGTCTTATGCAGCAGCGGCAAAACTAAACCCTGCAACGGCAAGCCATACTCAAAGGGGGCCTCTGATAGGTTCCCAGCACACACAGCCCGACATCTCCGAGCTAATTGCCCAGCTCATGACACTTCTCCGATCTTTTGGTGTGCCCCTTGCTTCGCCCAAGGGACAAGGACAGCCTGCACAAGCAGCGGAAGCACCACCTGCCACAAGTGGACAGGGTGTTTGCTCACCAGATGCATCGCCACGACGAACGTCGAATGGGGGAGAGTGGACCCAAGTCCAGCGCTCTAAGAGGCCTGCTCGGCCCTCTCCACCCATTCGTGACCCCTCTCAGTCTCCCACAATCCCCACCTTGAAATCCCCGCCTCTTACTTCCCGCCCTTCCTCCAATCCCCCCTCACCTACGCACACCACAACCATCTCCAAGTCACTTCTCTCCACTTCCTCCCTTCCTGATTCCTCCCCCCCCCTTCCCGTGAGCCAGACCTCAACCTCGCGTTCAATTCCTACTTCCGCTCCACCACCTCCCACACCCCCAGCTTCTGCGTCCGTCCCTGCCTCGCCTTCCCATAACTCCCGGCAAATTCAAATCTCCGACATTAGCTTGCGGTATCAGGAAGCAGAAAGGCGCACCCGACTGGCTCAGGTGGAGAAGGCGCGGGGGAGGTGGAAAGGTGTGGAGGGTGCCCCTCCCACAAGGTCGGCCACGCCAACGCCTCGAAGGCGAGTAGAGGCTCCGCTGGGAGAGCCAGTTATGCCGCAGGGTATGGGTCCTCCACCGCCCCGGCCCCTGCCCCCGACCCCGCCGCCGCTTAGCGTCCCTCAGAAGCGAGGACTACCGTGGTCAGGCACCTCTCCCGGGGGTGGCTCGCCACGGTCGCGACCGAGAACGACCTCACTTGGCCACTCTAGGAGTGACCTGGAACCCCCCCGGGAGAACATGTAGACACTCCCAGTTTTATCTTGACTCACCATCATATCGCCTTTAGTTTTACAGCGGAACATGCGTGGTCTTAGAGCGAATTTTACTGACCTGCAGAGGGTTTTATATCATAAACGACCTATTGCTATAGGGCTTCAAGAAACTAAGCTGCCACCTGGTATTAAGTGTTCCATTAAAGGCTATTCTTTATTCCGGAAAGATAATGTAAACACTGATACCATTGCACACGGTGGGGTAATGTTAGCTGTCCACAATGGAACGCCTCGGAAAATAGCATTGCAATCAACTCTACAAGCTGTAGCTATTCATATTAATATTCATCATATCATTATATCACTATGTTCAATTTATCTTCCCCAGGAGAGGCTTTCCCCTCTGCAGAGCTCAGGAGCCTTATGCTGGAACTTCCACCTCCCGTTTAACTACTTCACCATTAACGTGTGTATGAAGGGGCTGGGAATAGTGAAGATTGAAAGAAACTAAAGGATGCCACTTGAGGATAAAAAGCGGAATACCTTTCGCTTCAGTCACATGCTTTACAATATTTAGGAGTTGTGTGCATGACTGTGCATACATCATGTGGCAAAAAACCGAATACAAGATAAAACCACTAAATGCATTTCAGGCCACATGGTGGATTAGTTTACACATGGATCATACCCTCGGGGGTTTTTTGCTTCCCACCCCCGTGGTAGACACATGGAGGCCTTTTTAATCGACGAATCGTTGTGTTTACTAAACACAGGTTCTTCGACACACATTACTCTAACCTCTGGAATCAAATCAGTTTTAGATCTGACCCTGTGTAGTCCCCAAATCAGTCATCGCTGTGTTTGGTCAGTAGACGATGACCGGCTCGGTAGTGATCATTTTCCAATCTGGTTGGAATACATCTGCTCTGCTGTTCTGGGAACGAGGCCACCGCGGTGGAACATCAGCAAGGCCAACTGGCGTCAGTTTGATGAAATAGTACTAGATAAATTATCTGGCGATACTCCGAATCATCTTAGTTCACCTCTTTCTGTAGACAATTTTACAGCATTGATTATTGACTCCCCCTCTAAATGCATCCCTAGGATATCCAGAACGCCCCGCCGTGCTCCTGTGCCGTGGTGGACCAGTGTAAAAAATTGACCATGGGCGAAATACAGTTAGATACGCCAGGCCACCAGGCTTTTTTTAAAAAAAACTTTTAAAAAAATTAAAAAATATTTGATGTAAAGGAAAGGGATTTCAATTTTTTATTCCCTTTAGTGAAGACCTTTTTTTTTTTCCAATCTTTCACTGTTCCCAAGCAACTTCTTTCTTCATCCTCACAGTTAATGGTGAAATAATTTTAGGACACTGTGGTGGACTACCGAGGAGTGCCGAAATGCTATCCGTGCGCGCAGACGTGCCTTCAGGGTTTTCGACCGTAACAGTACGACGGCAAATCTTATCGCATTCCGGAAGGCCAGGGCGCAAGCTCGGCGCACGGTCCTTGAGGGAAAGAGGGTGTCCTGGAGAACTTACATTGGAAACCTTAATCGATGTACACCAGCATCACAGATCTGGTCCCAGATCAAGCGCATTTCCGGACAGTTCCAGTCAGCTCCTTTACCCGTGTTGAGCGTAGGGGACGCTGACGTTACTCACCCGTCTGATGTCGCGAATGAGATGGGCCGTTTTATTTCTGAACGCAGTAGTGGTGGAAGCACCAATCGAGAGTTTTTGCGTTTTAAGTCGCATTGTGAGAGGAATCCTATTGATTTTACCACTTCACAATCACTTGATTACAATGACCTCTTTACACTGACTGAGCTCACGTTTGCCATCAGCGCCCTGCAAATTGTTCCCGAGGGGCCGGATTAGATCCACAATGCCATGCTGAAACGGCTTCCTTCCCAAGCGCTGGAAGCTTTGCTAGCCACCTTTAATCGGGTATGGGAAGCAGGCGCTTTCCCGGGAGCTTGGCGCGAAGCAATTATTGTGCCAATTAGGAAACCCACGAAAAACGGCTCACATCCATCGCATTATCGCCCCATATCGCTTACATCTTCGCTAGGCAAGCTGATGGAAAAAATGGTGAATGTCAGGTTGACTTGGTACTTAGAAAGTAACAATTTTTTTCACAAACGAACAATGTGGTTTTCGAAGAAACAGAAGCACCGTTGACCATATTTTACTTTTGGATACCTCAATTCGTGCAGCTTTTAAGCTGAAACAGCATCTTAATGCTGTGTTCTTTGACATTGAAGCGGCATATGACACGACCTGGCGCCATGGTATTCTTTTAAAGCTTCGGAGAAGTGGAATCCGTGGCCGCATGGGCATATCCTTGCAAAGCTTTCTAGCAGACCGTTTTTTTCGTGTTCGCATTGGTGACCATTTATCTGCACGCTTTCCACTCGTAAATGGAATTCATCAGGGCAGCGTGCTGAGTGTTGCTCTCTTCGCCATCATGATTAATGACGCTTTTGTTGGGCTTCCTTCAAGCATAGGTCGATCTCTGTTTGTTGATGACATAGCTATTTGGTCCTCTTCTTCAAGAGCCTCCACTTCATCCAGGCAACTTCAGCTAGCGACAAACCATCTCCAGAAGTGGAGCACCATGAATGGTTTCATGCTATCCACCACAAAGACAGCAGCAATGCATTTCTGTCGCCGTCGTTGCTGTCGTGATCTTACACTACTGTTGTATGGTGAACCTATTCAAGTACACCCAGTATTTAAGTTTTTAGGAATATATTTTGACAACCGTCTGCTTTACCGGGAACATCTTAGAATCCTCCGGGACAAATGTACTACATCTCTGAATATTTTTTAATGTGTCGCACGAACATCTTACGGAAGTGATAGACAAACACTGCTACTCCTTTATCGAGCGCTCATCCGCTCAAAGCTAGATTATGTGTGCTTTGTCTATGATGGTGCCTGTGCATCCGGGAAACGTGCTCTTGATACTGTTCATCATGCAGCTCTGATAATTGTGTCTGGGGCGTTTCGGACCTCGCCAATCGCGAGCTTGTTGGCTGACACCAACGAGCCACCACTTTCCCTCAGGCGACAGATGCTCGGGATGCGCTACGCGTGCAAACTGCGCAGTTCCCCGCAGCATCCAGCTTATCAAGCGGTGTTCTCCCGTCGCATACTATCGATCTTTTCAGATGGTGGCTCCCGTATATATAGACCTATGTGCACAAGAATCAGAGACCTTTTTGCCGAAAGCGAACTGGAGTTGCGCAGGGTGAAGCGCGCCCCACAGGCCTATACACCCCCGTGGCGACTTATATCACTAGCCTCTAGGATTGACCTCGTACTGGCCGACGTACGCAAAGGGGACGTTCTCCCGGACGTATTTCGTGCACGTGCTCTGGAGCACATATCGACATTTTATGACAGTTACGCAAAAACTTTTGCCGATGGGTCAAAGACTGACACCGGGGTTGGAAGCGCCTTTGTGTGTCACACAGCTGTCAGATCTTTTACGCTCCCGAAACATGCGTCCGTGTACACTTCTGAGTTAGTGGCAATCGATAAAGCGCTGTCTTTTATAGAAGTCGGAGACGAAGAACGTCATGTAATTTTATCCGACTCGTTGAGCAGCCTTTCGGCGCTGAAGAGCTTTAACCCAACAGACTCTTTAGTACATGATATCGTCCGTCGCTTGACTCTATTAGATGAGGTCGGGAAAGTTGTCCGTTTTTGCTGGATTCCAAGTCACATAGGTATCCTAGGAAACGAGAAAGCGGACAGCGCTGCAAGGCGAGCAGCACAGGCTCCCTCGCGCAGATCATTTCCAATCCCTGCCAGAGATCACTACCCAGGGATCTCTGCTTTTCTGGCAAGCAATTGGCAGGCGTGCTGGGACGAGCTGGGTTCCAACAAGTTACGAATAATCAAACCATCCCTAGGTCACTGGCCCTCTTGCTCAGGAAGAACAAGGCGAGACGAAGTGACTGTGTCGCTTACGCATAGGACATACTTACGCCACCCATGTTCACTTACTCACTGGTGAGAATGTACCATTGTGCCCGAGATGTGGTGCAGTAATGACAGTTCGCCACGTCCTGATTTCATGCCCTGAGCTTATATTAGAGCGTCAACGTCATTTTGGGAGTGACCAGGCTCATTCCCTCATAGCAGTTTTAGGTGACAAGTCACAGATCGTGGAATCCGGAAGGCTCTTCAACTTCCTATCTGATGTGAAGTTTTCTGATATTTACCCGGGTCGTTGACCTCAAGATGCACAGGGAAAATGAATACATGTAGTACAAGGGACGTCCTATAGCGATACTTCGAACAATTCATAGTTATGGGCGCTAAATGACCTCGCAGTCGGCGCGCCCTTAAGCCAAAATAATCAATCAACCTTCAATATGTCTCTGAAAGGTTAAGTTTTAGGCAATTTTAAGGTGCAGAATGTGCTTTTTATTGAGGAACTTTTCAACAAAACGTTGGATTTTTTTCTTCAAAAACTGTTCATGCTAGGTTAGGTTTGGTTGCATTTTTGGCTTGAAGATATTTCAGAAAGTATAAACTTGCAGGCATTCTGCAGGTTCGACCAGAGAGAGGTGGGTGTGGCTGGTCTGTCAAGGCTGGGTCTGCAGGACAGGAAAACACATGCCACCCTGGGTTATCATCCACATTGACACTGAATTGGTGCATCATGTTCAGTCCATAATCTGGCTCCGAAAAGGCACAATATACACTTGACACACCTTATGCAGGCCATTGCATGCAACGGACGTTTCACACTGGCCGAAAACTGAAACATCGCCCTTCCGTAAGCACACAGCTCCTCTCCTGTTGGCATAAAAATGGTGCCCTACATCGGGCGTCGAGGCAGTGGGAACACCATCGTGTTTGGCAACATAAACTTGATTAGTGTAAGCTGTATGTTTATGGTTATGCCGGTCCGGCACAGTGGCGCACGAGTACATTGCTGATCAGGCCTCCTTCGGTACAAGCTGGTGCAGGTGTGTAATTGTTGACCCGAGCATGTCCGCGCCGCGAGTAAATCCCACCTCAAAAATACTGCCGCATATAACTATTCTTTGCAAGCTTTCTGAATGTGTTCATTTAGATGCTTAAATGAAATAATATGAGCGTGAACACCCCCGACATTCGTGAATGAATAAGAACTCAAGAATCATCGTGTTTCTACTATTGACTAGCGAGCGTGCAACACCAGTTAATGCGTTGTTTTATTGTTCAGCATTATCATACACACTAGGTGCATATATTTGTATTGTAATCTTTAAAAAATTGTATTATATTCACGTCCCTACGATCGCAAGCTTATGCTCATGATGGGAGAATCCAATAAGCTTAGTAAACCAGAAAGCTTTCTCTCAGGGAATGGTGGTGTTGCGGAGCGCATCACTGTGCCCGCCGAATGTTATGGTCAGCCAACGTGTGTGTGTGTGTGTGTGTGAGAGTTTTGCCAGCCTGCCACCGTGTGGTGATATCGGCTGGTAGGAACAGGCACGGTGCCACGTGCCTGTTGGCCCGAAGTGTGCCGCAGACATGTCACCGGTCGCTTCTGCGCCTGCGTGGCACGTGGTTAGAGCACGTGCCGCCACTGGCACGTTCGTTCTGCGCCTGTCCGCCAGAGGGCCCTCTTCTTCTCCAGACTGTCTGTGGGTTAGGTCGCGTGAACCTTCGTGCCTGTGGCTCATTTATTTCCATCGTACTTTCGGTTCTTTGGAGTAATATAACGTATCAGAATTCAACGTTCAGTGGTAGAATCCGACATGGGCTCCCTGGTTTCAGACCAGCCAGCATTATCTTCATCCACTGCCCGACCACTACCACGTTACCTTTAATCCACTACCCAACCACTACCGCGTTACCTTTGATCAACTATCCGACCACTACCACCTTACCTTTCATCCACTACCTGACCACTATCATCTTACCTTTCATCCACTACCTGACCACTACCACCTTACCTTTCATCCACTACCCGACCACTACCACATTGCCTTTTTTGTACTACCCGACCGTCACCACGGCACGTCTCCTCCATTACCTGACCATTAACACAGTACCTTCCCCCCATTACCTGTCATTACCATGGCGCAATTTCTCCCTGGTGACTCCCAGATCCTATGTCTACCCACACACCTAGGCGCTACACGGTGGTTTCATTATTGTTAGCATAACATAGTGGTTGTTGGTGGGCGTTTCAGATGTGAATATACAAGTAGCTGGTGTTTTTACTATGTTGTTCATTGCATGAAAACGTATAGCATAGATTGGAAGCCTAACCAACCATTTCAAGACATGTTTTGTTCTTGTTTCTCTCGGAATTTCTGAACGTAGCACTTCATGATCATATTTGCTATGAACAGTAGTTGACTATCTACTGTATTTGATGCAACACCCATCATAATATCATAATATTTCGTTTGTATGGGGCATACGAATACGTGGGATAAATACGGAGTTGGCATGCCCAACACATTTGAGGTTGGCGCCGGAAGTATATCGTGCTCAAGTATTTAGATATACCTAATGCCACATATAGTGTAACGGAGAGCTGCACCCTGCAGCTATACAGTCTTCAAACAGACATATCTATATACATGCATTTAGCTCATATTGTTATGTGCCTATCCAAAAGACTTATATAGGTATTGCATGATGGTATATGTAATGCATATTTATGCATGGGCTGATATGTATGTGCACACCAACAACTCTTTCCCGCAGCCTCCAAGAGAACGGAGACGACAGGCGCCATCGCAGAATCATCAACTAATAAGACTGGTGTTAAGAAGCGCAATCGATGTGGACGAAGGAAATGTTCGAAAGGTTAGTCTGATACTCCAAAAAATCGCAAGGTTTCTGACGCGCACACATTCGCACGCACACGCACACGCACCGCTCGTACGCACACCAGCACAATCGCACTTGCACGCATGTGCGAGCACGCGAGCATACAAGCATGTGCGCACTCGCAGTGTGCACCCTCTGGTTCCTCAATGTTCGAAGCCTTGCAGACAATCATGCATTGCCTCCCCTGCAATCAGCTCCATGAAATGTAAGCGTTCAGCGCCATGTTGAGCATGCCAGTGGCATTGGTTCTGAATAGAATACATATGTATAAATAGCCTGTACGCATAACTGAATGTAATTCAAAGGTTAGGGACCTAGCAGTGGTGCAGATGTTGAAAGCAGCTATGAAAATACTTGTATGGGTGTATCTAAAGGAAGGAAATCCACATGCGTCTCGGCGATGACATGCTATTTGGTTACGTTTTTATTTCGCCACTGACTATTTCATTCAACTTTTAATACAAAGACATTCATTAATATTGGGTGTTGCTTTTTCTTCAGCTGAATTGACTGTCAAAGGAAAGAAAATCAAATCATCCTTGAAAAAATACAACCAGCGCAAGCCTCAAGATAACACAGCCAACGCTATTAAGTTTCTTCAGCTTCTGGGCAGCAAAAAGACGGATAAATCGATTGTTGAGAAGGTGCGTATTGGCGAAGTGGCCCTCGCTTGCGGTAAAACGTCTGGTGTATTGTTCGGAAATGCACAGTCCTACGTGGAATCTACACGTGGATAATAATTAGTGACGTGATACAATGTGATGCGATATGGTCATCAACTCGTCGTTTCTCGCCAAATTGCAGTAACTACTACACTATTAAAATAGTCCTCACCCCACCAGAGCCATTTTGTCGATCAGGACCGAAATTGTGGTATTATTTGGCAGAAGATGTGAGAAAAATAAGCTAAGCTGAGCAGCGATAATACAGCGGTATTTTAACGCAACATTACATTCGTATTTAGTTACAACGTACAATTTCCTAAGATAACGAGGTTGTTTTCATGGTGTATTGATTGCCCCAGTATAATCTGGTACATGTTAGGTATATAGCGAGAAGATACGCATGCAAGCAGCTTTACGTATCAGGCTTGGGGGCGAGTGGTCTAGGGGCAAGTCGCTCGTCTCACAATCAAAAGGTTGTGGGTTCGAGCCTCACATGTCGCCACTCTTCGCCCGCGACCAATCGGCGTGAGAGATTGGTGACGGTAGATGACTCAACGGTCGATGTGTCGTAAAACCAATAACCAACCAACCAGCAGACACGGGCTCACAATTCACTTCAGCATCCTGCCTCCAGGTGTCCGAATATCAGCATCGACGCACCGCTCAGCCGCCGCCCGTCGAGTCGAACAAGTCCGAGCCGAAGTCGTGCTTCTCCGAGGCGGACTTCGCCCGGTTCGAACGGGAACATTTTGTGGGTCAGCGTAAGCGGCCTGGTGCGACACCTGCCGCACTCACGTAGTGACATGTGCGTCGTGCCTGTGCATCTGACGCTGACGATCTGTCGGTGACTGTCTCGTGACCGGTCCGTGCCGCCGCCCGCGTTCGTTGTGGGACCTGTCAATGCGGCCGAACGGGCGGCGGCGGCTCGGCAGGATTGGCAGTGGACGGTCCCCTGGTACGCCGTGTACTCACCCGGTGGCGGTCGGTAGGTGGTGCTTCGGTCGGATCCGTGGTTGTCTGCTATGTTCGGCTGCACCCAGCTGGTGTCCTGTTCGACCAGCGCCACCGCCGCACCGTCATCTCGTCGTCTTCCTTGACCTTTTCAGTTCCGCTATCGCCGGTGGTGGACGCCGGCAGAGTCTGTACTAAGTAGCACCAAGATACGCCAACCAATAAACAAACAACAACCAAGATACGCCACGTGGCGCTGACAACGCCTGCGTTAGGTGATACCAGGTGACTCTGACAACGCCAGGTGACTGACAACGCCTGCGTTAGGTGACGCCATCACCGTCTCCGCTGTGTCGTGTGACGCCATCACCGTCTCCGTTGTGTTGTGTCGCGTGACGCCGTGCCGTCGGGGGTACTCGGGTCGGGGGTCGCGGACATGTCCGATTGGCTGGTGGTGGCCCTCTGTGGCGCCACGTGCGGCGGAAAAACCACCTTGGCGCGTCGTCTGCACGCAGACAACGCGAACTCCGCGCTCGTCCAGCAGGACGAGTACTTCCTGGCCGTGGATGACCCGCGCCACGTGCCCGCCCCCGGCTTGGCCCACCACAACTGGGACGTGCTCTCGGCTCTCGACATGGACCGTATGGTGGCGGACGTGGACCTGCTCCTGTCGCGGCCACGTCCGTGCCGGGCGCCAGACGTGCCGGCTGCTCTTGTCGATGACGTCGCAACACCTGGCGATGACAGCCAGTGTCTTTCTGAAGGATATAAAGATGACGGGGGAAAGACAACCAGTCGTGGTGTGGAGCCCAACGACGGTCCCGTGACAATGCGCCTCGCTGATGACGTCAGAACCGCGGCTGGGGTCAGGGGTCACCACGGTCGGTCAGGCGCCGCGGTGAAGGATGGCATCGTTACGCCAGTCGCCGATCATCTTTCCCGTCTGTCCACGGCCGAAGTCGGGGAAGCCACAGTTCACATCAACGCATCGGCCGACATCCCTGAGCATCTCGCAGCTACCGACGCTGCCACTCACAGTGACGGGCGATGTATGACCAACGCAGTCGATGCGCCCGTAAGCGCAAATAACCAACGAACCGCTCACAGTGACGTCACAGCAGAGCCACCTCTCGACACCGGGCACACCCACCCGCTCTCTGCCGCCGTCACGTCTTTGGGTGACTCAGCCGGTGCCGCAGCGCCCGGCCCAGCTCTGCTGATACTCGAGGGGTTCCTGCTGCTGGCCGACGCACGCCTGCGGCACCGCTCCGACGTCATGTGCTTCATCACCCTGCCGCGCGCAGAGTGCCGGGCACGCCGCAGCCGCCGCCGCTACGACCCGCCCGACGTGGCCGGCTATTTCGAGGCGTGCGTGTGGCCCGAGTATGAGAGGAACCTCGCCGAACTGCGGCGGACCGACGACGCCAGAGTCGTCTATCTGGACGGCGGCGCCACGCCAGACGAGCTATATGAGAGGGTGGTGGCGGAGGTGGAGCGCGTGCGCTACCACAGGTGACGGCGACGCCACGCCAGACGAGCTATATGAGAGGGTGGTGGCGGAGGTGGAGCGCGTGCGCTACCACAGGTGACGGCGGCGCCACGCCAGACGAGCTATATGAGAGGGTGGTGGCGGAGGTGGAGCGCGTGCGCTACCACAGGTGACGGCGACGCCACGCCAGACGAGCTATATGAGAGGGTGGTGGCGGAGGTGGAGCGCGTGCGCTACCACAGGTGACGGCGACGCCACGCCAGACGAGCTATATGAGAGGGTGGTGGCGGAGGTGGAGCGCGTGCGCTACCACAGGTGACGGCGGCGCCACGCCAGACGAGCTATATGAGAGGGTGGTGACGGAGGTGGAGCGCGTGCGCTACCACAGGTGACGGCGACGCCACGCCAGACGAGCTATATGAGAGGGTGGTGGCGGAGGTGGAGCGCGTGCGCTACCACAGGTGACGGCGGCGCCACGCCAGACGAGCTATATGAGAGGGTGGTGGCGGAGGTGGAGCGCGTGCGCCACCACAGGTGACGGCGACGCCACGCCAGACGAGCTATATGAGAGGGTGGTGGCGGAGGTGGAGCGCGTGCGCTACCACAGGTGACGGCGACGCCACGCCAGACGAGCTATATGAGAGGGTGGTGGCGGAGGTGGAGCGCGTGCGCTGCCACAGGTGACGGCGACGCCACGCCAGACGAGCTATATGAGAGGGTGGTGGCGGAGGTGGAGCGCGTGCGCTGCCACAGGTGACGGCGAGGGGTCTGAGGAATAATGCGCGCAATGTGTACGTCGTTCGTGACTTACCACTAGGTGTACGCCAGTGGCGTATTGCTGCACATTTACTTCAGAGCGACGTCCCTGTTACTTCCGCCCGCTGATGTACGACGCGCTGACGCGTTCGCTCGCCATACACGATGTGTACGCCTAACCTAACCTACCAGGCGACGTCCCTGTTCCGTCCGCCGATGTGTGGTACACTAACGCGTTGCGGCGTTCGCCGCCATACACGATGTGTATATGTATTTCACTGCACATGCCGCGTGTAGGATATGCCTATTGTTCCGTTATATGAGGACTATATCGGCGTCGTGTGTTCGTGCTTGATGATTCGGTTTCTTGGGGATTGGAAACTTCTTTGTGTTTGAACTGAGTATGGCCAGTCGGTTAAATATATGCATTCCAGACGCTCTACGTGTTACGCATAGGACGATTTAATGCAGGCAATATTCAAAAGTAGTGGTTGCATTTCAGCCACTTCACGATGCGGGATCTTAAACTCCGGTGTGATTTCTTCTATATCCCCGATTACGCGGGCGCCGTTTCAAGGTGTTCCACGGATCATGTTAGTAGCGTTCAATTTCTTCAGTGATGGTCAAGTTTGGTTTGTGGGTTCACTTGTTAGCAAGAACTGCGTGCATTTTGTTAAGACTGGCCCTCCCTTCCGGTAAGGAGACGCTGGGTTCAGTCGTGTAGACGTATGTATAGTTTTCAGATGCGATTGCGAGGTGCATTTTCCCAAAGTGCTCCTCTCATAATCCGCCCCCTGCGTCTTGGGTCCTGCCTCACCCGCAATGGTGGTTTTCATGAGACGACAATAGAAATATTGTTTGTCCATGCCCGGAAACAGTGGTGTGTTGACAGCACGCGCCACTTTGTGTACGCTTATGAGCCACTTGCCCGCTCACTCATTGATTTGACCCCTGAATCAAACCGGAGCTTAACCATTGGACCCATTGGACTACACTAGCTGATGCCAAGTATCCTTAGTTGAACTGCGATTATCCTAATACTGCGAGTGTCCAATAACGCACGAGCTATGTGGCACGGTTTAAATGCTATTTTAGTTTAGTGCAAAGTAATTTTGTGATTTCCTTATGGTAATGAAGTCGGCACCGACACCTATCCTACTTCACTACATCGCAAAGTGGTGCAAATCGTAGGGCGCTGCATAATCGACGCAGTCGATGCGCCCCTAAACCCCAATAACTAACTAACTGGTGCCAATCTTGTGCGTCCTACTGTGCGTCTGCAGGATGGTAGTGATTCAGAGGCATCTGGATCAGGTGAGACCGCGGCCGACGTGTACCGCCTCTGGTAGCGCGCCGAGCTCACCACTACCGTCGGCAGTGAATCCTGTGCCGTTGTTTGTTCCGTTCGTGCCGCCGGTAGCGTTGGCAACAACTGTGCCAGTTGAAGTTTGTACTCCGAGGACTCAGGCACAGCTCAGTGCTCCGGGTTCCCCACGGACTTATGATTTGACATACTACACAATATTTCCGCGGCCGCCCGACCTGTGCTAGGTGTTGCACTTCAGAACACACCGACTGAAAGTGTGAATCGGAAATCGTGTGGTGTGTGAATTGCGGCCAGGGCCAGGTCCCACACACTGCCTTTAATAGAGCCTGCCCAGCACATCTGAAGGAGAGGGAAATCCTTGCTTTGAAATGTTCCAGAAACCTGTCTTTTAGACAGGCCAGAGAGGCCTACAACGAGATTTACCCGAAGGTATCGTACGCAGAGAAGGTGAGGAGCGCGCTATGTACTACCAATTACCCGGGCTCGAATAGTATTTCCCAGCTCCCCTCTCCCCATGCTCAACAAACATGCCCGACAGCGCAACAGGAGTCGCAGATCACCAGCGCTCCCCAGTCCTGACAACTTAAGGCTCTTCTGTCATCTTTTGGACTGGTTTTCTCGTCAGAGCAGTCACAGCCGACCCGGCCGACAGACATGTTGGATGGTTTAGACGCCAGTACATTATCTACCCCCACAGTACAGCAGCTAGATGGATGGCATGTCGTGCAGAGAACCAAGAAGCCGAGCCACTCCGCCACGTCCCCCCGAACCCCCACCTCATCCACCGTCACAACCACATCCACTCTCACCACCACATCCACATCCACATTCACCCGCCACGGCTTACACACACTCAAATCCACTGTTAGCCCTCCGCCACCTCCAATCATCTCTTGTGGAACTGGTGCAGTGGCCCGCAGAGTACCAGTGGTACCACCACAGGCGGTGGAGGTCCGCTCCGGTGCTCCTGACATGGGCGCGTCGGGCCGGGCTTCCCGTGGCGGGTCACGGGACCCATCGCCAACCGCGCGAGCTACGGGGCCTCCCGTAACTCACCCATATACTGCTGCAGTCCACGAGGGTGTTGTGTCCGCCGAGAGCACAAACAAGTTGATGGGTCCACCGTCTGGGTGTTCCAGAGCAGGCGGGAAATCAGCCCAATGGTCTCCTGCGGCTGGACATAAGCGGGTCTCCCCATGGTCACCACCAGGTGGAGGGAGCCCGAGATCCCGGCCTCGTGCTTGCTCAGTATCCTCAGAATTTAGTGAGTATCCAAATACAACATAATCTATGATAATCACTTTTTACGCATCACGCACGTACAAATGTGTACGCCGTGTGTCAAGTGTTTAGAAGCTTTAGCGTTTTAAATGGTTAATTTACAAACCATTTTACAATGAAACTACAGGTGGCTGCGTACGAGCATGGACAATCTGCAAACAGTTTTACGACAGCACCGTCCAAGTGTAGTTTGCCTACAGGAAACTAAGCTTAGGCCCGGCACAGCTTCCAACATAAAAAGCTACACGACTTTCCGGAATGACGTACCAGCTAATGCTGTTGCGGACGGTGGTGTGCTATTAGCAGTACACCACAGTATACCCGTTCAACAGGTCAAGTTACGTAGCAGTATCCAAGCAGTAGCAGCACGTGTGTATTTTGGACGACGACCAGTCTGTATATGCTCTATATACCTACCCCCTGGAACTGGTTTTGCCGTCGCAGACATCAGACAACTGCTGACTCAGCTAGCCACACCGGTCATCCTGCTAGGAGATTTTAACGCACACCATACAATTTCGGGCTGTACTGATATCAACACACGAGGACGAGTTTTGGAACGCCTTCTACTCGATGAGTCGCTAAGTATTTTAAACTCTAGAACGCCGACGCACGTTACGCTTCCGTCTGGTCTCTCGACTTGAGCATAGTCAGCCCACAACTGATTCAACATTTTGCATGGTCTGTATCCGATGACCCGCTAGGAAGTGAACATTTCCCGGTATGGTTGTCTTCCCGCGATGGCGCGATACTCGGTCGGCGTCCACAGCGGTGGAATGTTGGCAATGTTACGTGGGATGAGTTCCAATCAGGAGTGGAAGCCAGTCTTCCAGCTGACCCCGAAGATCCACCATTAACAATAGAGACGTTAACCTCAATAATAATCGGCTCTGTCGCCACTTCCATATCAAAGACCTCCGGTACTCCCCGCAGTACTCCGATCCCATGGTGGACTCAGGAGTGCCACCTAGAAATTCGAGCTCGGAGATGTGCCTTCAGGGCATTCGACCGTCACAGCTCAACAGAAAGCCTGATAGTATTCAGAAGGGCCAAGACACTAGCTGGGCGGACCATACGAGCGGTGAAGCGTGCATCATGGAGATCCTGCATAGGACTGCTGTCCCGAACCACAGCGACTTCCGAAGTATGGGTGCGTATTAAGAATATTTCTGGGCAATTCTCGTCAGTACCCCTGCCGGTAGTGAACGTTGGAGGCAACATCATAGCCGATCTAGGCGAAGTAGCCGCCCATATTGTTGATGTTTTTGCAGGGCGAAGTAAACAGATCCTGAATTTCTACAATACCGTGGCCGTAGTCAGAGGGAAATATGTTATACCACACATGAACAACTTGTTTACAACTTGCCGTTTACCCAAGCTGAATTAGACTCTGCGATCGGCGGTTTAAGAAATGTATATGAGGGACTGGACGGAGTGCACAACGAAATATTGAAGCATTTACCGACATCTGCAAGGCATGCTCTACTCGCCATATGCAATAAAATTTGGGATGTGGGATATTTTACACCAGCCTGGCGAAAAGCAATCGTCATACCACTATTGAAGCCTGGCAAAAGTTGCGATGATCCAGCCCATTATCGTCCTATATCTCTCACATCATCATTGTGTAAATTGATGGAAAGAATGGTAAACCTTCGACTGAATTGGTACTTAGAGACTCGGAATGTCTGAACCAACGACCGGTGCGGATTTCGGAAAAACCGCAGTAAGATTGACCATGTTTTAAGGCTTGATACTGAGATTCGATTGGCTTTTGTGAGAAGGAAGCATTTGGAAGCAGTGTTTTTCGACATTGAGAGCGCTTTTGATACCGCCTGGAGACATGTGATCCTGCAGAAGATCCATCAGTATGGAATTCGTGGATCTCTGAGCATGCTTTTGAGAAGAAAAAAACTTTATGACAGACCGACAGTTTTGCGTGCGTGTGGGTAATCAGACATCAGCCTGGCTCCACCAGGTTGAGAGAATTCCTTAGGGCAGTGTCTTGAGCACCTCCTATATTCTCTCGCTTATTGTAAATGGCATTGGTAACTCCCTTCCCTCTTCAATCGGACGATCTCTCTTTGCCGACGATTTTGCGATCTGGTCGTGTAGCTCAATTCCTCCCATGGAACGACAGCTGCAACTTACAATTTCTCGACTCGAGAAGTGGTCAGAAGTGGTCAAGTGGTCGGAATGGTTTTAGGTTTTCGACAGCAAAAACGGTAGCAATTCACTTTTGCCGACGTCGACGTAGCTGCCCGGACATGACGCTGAAGCTGTACGGACAAGACGTTCCGTTAGTGCAAATGGCTCGTTTTCTAGGAGTGCAGTTTGACCACCGTCTTTCAAACCGGGAGCATATCAAAGTGCTTTGAGATAAGTGTTTTAAGGCCTTGTCGATATTCAAGTGTGTTTCTCGTATGTCATAAGGTGCTGACCGAAGGACTCTGCATCTGCTATATCGTAATCTCATTCCTTCCAAGCTTGACTATGCATGTTTTATATATGACGGTGCGTGTGCTACTACGAAGCGAATGCTAGATCCAGTACACCACGCTGCATTGAGAATAATTATCGGAGCGTTTCGCACATTCCCAACGGTCAGCGTACTAGCGGACGCTCACGAACCACCATTGTCCATCATGCGTGAAATGCTCGGTCTCCGATACGCCTGCAAAATACGACAGTTCCTGGCACACCCATCATATCCAGTGGTGTTCTCCCGTGACATACACGCGGCCCTTCGTGATAATGCTAAGAGGGGACCATCCTACTGTGTGAGAATGAGAACGCTCCTGAGATAAATGAAAATTAGAATGCAAGGAATCAGACAGTTTGAGCAAACAACTAACTCCCGTGGGAGCTTATCGCCCCCTTCATCGACATCGCCCTCGCTGTCGAGAGAAAACAAGATATGACAAAAGAGGAACTACTATCACGTACACTCGAACACATTTCTTCAGCATATCATCGCTACACCGTTACTTACACAGATGGCTCGAGGACTGACACCGGCGTGGGTAGTGCTTTCGTAAGAGGATCCACCACACGATCTTTCACCCTCCCGCTAAATGCCACGGTCTTCACTGCAGAGTTGATGGCCATCAGCAAAACCCTTGCATACATCGAGGTTGACGACGATATTTTACATGTTGTTTTGACTGATTCTCTGAGCAGTCTTGTGGCGTTGCGCAGTTTTAACCAGCAACATGTCATTGTACGAGACAGTTTATCGCATCTTGCTTCGCTGCATCGCATGGGAAAACAGATAATACTTTGCTGGATTCCAGCACGTGTCGGAATCGGGGGTAACGAGCTGGTCGACCGGGCTGCAAGGCCTGCAGCGCCAGTGTCAAGGCGTCGCGTACTCCCACTTCCTGCCAGTGACTACTACCCAATTATCTCATCATTTATTCTCAGACGGTGGTAGGGCAGATGGAACCAAGTGAAGTTGAACAGGTTAAAACAAATCGAACCATACTTGGCTCAGTGGCCCTCGTCCTTCAGCAAGATTAGAAGGTACGAGGTAGCCATCTGTCGTCTCAGAATTGGTCACACTTGCGACACATAGACATTTATTGTGGGGGACGACAGGCGGAAATGTGTTAGGTGTAATGCCGCGCTGACTGTGCACCACGTGCTGGTGGCGTGCCTAGCATACACAGAAGAACGCAAGCGCTACTTCGGATATGACACGAATGCTCTGAAGTTGAAGAACCTATTGGAAGATGATTCCCGATTTATACACAATAGAGCGGTTTTGTGCTTCCTTGAGAAGATAGGATTTGACGTAATATATTCACCTGCCTGACTGATAAACCGCTTCCTTAGATTTTATATCACTTGCATAGTTACCGATGCTTGATATTCGTATGTGACATTCTAACGCGTGCTTAACCAAGTGGGTGCAATATAACCCAATAGGGTTTACGCACCCTAAAACCCAAATAATCATCATCATCATTTGTGGCGTACATCCTATCCTATCATCCTATCCTACAAATATTCACAGAACAATTGAAAGAGTTCTCGGTATTTGTCACTCATAAGGTTGTCATTCAGAAGCAGAGTGTGACAACACGTTAGTTTGTCAATAGTGGCGTAGCCATCGCTGGGGTCCCGAGTGTACGGACCAGGATTTCCCCTTGGGTTTGCTCGCAATGCTTTTTTCCTGGCATTCATAGATGCACCGTGGCAATCATGGGTGTGGGATCCGGATTGGAAATTTATGATAGTGACGCCCAGCACGCTATTTTATAAATTACACCCACTAGCGGGGAGGTGTAGGCTACATAAGTTGATATTAGCATTATACCACACTGATTAACACTCGCACGTCCGGCGGACCGCGTCAACTTCGCATGTCCGGGGGGCAGATGTCTGCCTCCCTGAAGTCTCTAGAACTATGCTAGCTAGCTAGCGACAAACTGAAAACGGCGTTGGCTAGCTGGTGACAGGCTCTATCGAAAGTGTTCCAGTAAGTTTTTTCCTCAGGTCAATATTCATGTCACTGGGTCATCATAGGTCAAATTCGACCAGAGCAGGCGGGACTCAGATATTGACACATATCTCAGGACTTGTAACAGATAGAAACAAAAGGCGAAGGCTATTCGACTGTCCTTGAAATGTGCTACCGACAATACGCGGTGTGATTTAAGGTCAGGTCAATCGAAACTATGACCTCAGATCAAGGTCATGAAATAGCCTAGGGAGGGAATGTAATATATCAATCGACACGTCTTGGCGATACAAGCACACTGACGGTAATTTCAACCTTCTAGCTCAATGCAGTGCGATATTATACGCATAAATGTGTCAGTGTTCTAAGGTGACCTCAGATGACCTTGGTGAGGTCACTGAGCAAAAATGTCAGCGGAAGCATTGGGCATAGCTTTAATTTGCAAGCCACAATCGTTGTGATGTCATTCCGAGAGCAAATATGTAACCAGGAAACATTTGTATAGTATGGCATACCATAGCCGCGACCTGACCTCAGGTCAATTCTACGAAAAAAAACTACGTATATATTATGGTCCCTGATGAGATCATGACGTGTTATAAGTTTGAAATCAATCGCCCAATTATTGTGGAAGTTATGCCACCTAAACTTAGAGTGTAGTTGGGTCACTTCGCCTGACCTGATGACCTGACCTAGGATGATCCATGGTTAGAAATGCACGAGGATATGCGGAAAAAACCAATGAGCATCTATGCGAGGTTTGGCCTTGCTAACCTGGTTAGTTTGGCGGCAAATTAGGAAAAACCGCAGGGGGCAGACATCCGTCCCTGCCGGACGTGCGCGTGTTAATACTGAGGAGCATTTATGCATGCATTTGTTTAGTAAAGGGCGATCATGCTTCACAAATCTCTTGAACTTTTTTAACTTCGCCACATAACAATTTGATCAGGAAAATCAGGTTGATGTAGCATATCTTGACTTTAGAAAGGCCTTTCACAAGGTACCCCATACACGGTTAATGATACAGCTTCAGGCCCATGGCATTGCAGGTAGCATCTTAAAATGGATAGAGTTGTGGCTTTCAGATAGACAACAAAGAGTGATGCCAAATGGTACAAAGTCGTCATGCCAAAATGTTCTTAGTGGAGTCCTCCAGGGGTCAGTACTGGGGCCACTATTGTTCATTATATTTGTAAATAACATTGAAAGTGGCCTAAGCAGTAAGGTTTTGAAATTTGCGAATGATTTGAAAGTCTTTAGGGCAACAGCAGGTCAAAATGAACATATCTTGCTGCAAAACGACCTACACGAACTTGTGAAGTGGTTCGAAGAATGGAAAATTAAATTAAATTTTGATAAGTGCAAAATCATGCATGTGGGTAAGCAGCATATTAAGGCTCCATACTTGATGGGTGGCCAACTGCTATCAGTGACTCAACATGAGAAGGATTTGGGCGTTATTCTAAGCACAAAATTGTGGGCATCAAAACAGACCAAGGAAACCAGGAAGAAGGCACTGAGAATGTTGGGGCAATAAATAGGAATGTATCATACAGAAGTGAGGAAGTCATTAGAAAGCTTTACTCTGCATATCCCAGGCCACATTTGGAATACTGCATCCAAGCTTGGTCTCCTAGCTATGAAAAAGATTGTTGGCTTTTAGAGAGAGTACAAAAGAGGGCTACAAAAATGGTTAATGGTATAAGCACCCTGGCATATGAGGAAAGATTGAAAAAAATTGAATGTTTTCACTTAGATATAGAAGGCTGAGAGGAAATATCATCGAGTTCTTTAAATTTGTCCATGGTCTGGAGAGGGGATATCTTTGGGAAATGTGGTCATAAATTCAAACTTAAAGTTAAACACAGCAGACTTTCTTCACCAACAGGGTAGTAGAACACTGGAACCAGCTGCCAGAAACCATTGTAAGTAGCAGCACATTGAACGTCATTAAAAACAGCAGAGACAATCATTATAAGAATAGAGGGCTTCCTTTTTAGCATTACAGGGAGGGCTGATCGACAGATTTGGTGGGCAACTGGGTGAGTGTACACAGTGCAACCAAGAAGGGCCCTTGTGGCTCATAGGCGCACTAATCTTTTATGTCTCTATGTCTTTATCTCTTTATCAATACCTAACTTAGTAACGATCTCGGCGCCTTGTCTCCGCCCATCAGCATGTGCTGTTTTATCTAATAAAAACGAACTGTTCTGCTGTACAAAATATGCAGGAAAGTTGTGCAGAGTGAAGAAATTTACACGGCTTCCAGCTCAGTATATGACGTCAAAGCTATTCTCACTACAACTTGTCTTATTTACATGCAACAAGTGCGCCAGTTTCCGCGACATTGAACCTTGAAACACTGAGATACGCTCAAGGTGATAATATATACCGACATACTGATACAATTCAGGAAGGTACCTACCTGTCTGGCTGATCGAGTTTTTACTAAGGGGAACTGAAGTAGGAGCAGTGTACACAGTACCGAATAGTTGGTGGCGCCGGATGCCACAATATCTGGGGAAATGCGTCCTGTCCTGGCTTGATGTCACTGTGGAAAAAGGCAACAACAATACTCTGAGGATAGGAGTTTTCTACCGATCAGGAACCCCGCCACATTCTCAGCAACTGGAGCTTGATAAGGTGATTTGTGAGGAAATCAGTAGAAACTTTCAGAGGAAGTACCTTATTCCTTGTGACTAGTCTAAGAGGATATGAATATGTTGGTGTTGGCTCGTCATCATGCAAAATGTTTAAGAAATGCCTTCAAGAAGACCTGTTCTTACACCAGTTTGTATCGGAACATACCAGGCATGGCTCATTCTTGGGTCTTGTATTCTCAGATTTAAGTGACTTGGTGCAAGACTTGACTGTAGGAGAAACTCTGGGAACAAGTGACCATAACAGTTAGATTCAAGGCACATGTAGGGGAAATTATTCAGGATAATTTGGAAAAGGTTCCAAATTTCAACAGAGCAGACTTTGACTGCTTGAGAGCAGCTTTAAGTGCCATCAGATGGGAATAAAAATTATCCAATTTAAATGCCTGTGAAATGTGGGAAAAGTTCAAATCTTACTTGAAGGAAATTCAGATTAGACATGTACCCCAAAAGCAAAGATGCAAAAGAGGGTAGGAAAGCCAGCATGGCTCATGCCAGACTTGATAAAAGCAATTGAGGCTAAGAAAACTGCATTTAGAGTGTTTAAGGAAGCTTCAAATGTTGTTACTTTAAATGTGTATTGAAAAGCTAGAGACACTGAAGCAAAAAACCAGAGCAGCAAAGCGAGCAAAAGAACTGGATTTAGCTAGGAACTGTAATGGGGACAGTAAAAAGTTCTTTAGTTTCTACAAGCTGAGTAAAGTTTCTAGCACAATTGGTCCACTGGAAGTAAATGGGCCTACTGTATAGTGCAGCGCTGCTTGTAACAATTAGTGGCCGCAAGCCTGCTCAGCTGCCTAAAACAGCCCCTCAAAACAGAGGGTGTGGGTTTGGAAAAAAATTTTTTTTTTTTTTTTTCCCTCTTTTTAAAAAAAACCAAATTATAAAAAAGTTAAACGTTCCCGGCCTTAATATCGATAACAGATCACCTACATTGGGTGATGATAGTGAGATGGTTGAGGAGCTGAGCAAACAGTTTAAATAAGTGTTTACATTGGAAGATATGACCAATCTGCCAACCGTAAACCATAGTTCAGTGACGTGATCTGATAAATGATGTTGATTTCATTGATAGTGATGTTGTTTTCAATCATATCAGGAAAATAAAGCCAAACAAGGCAGAAGAACCTGATGAAATTTATGCTAGGATGTTGTGGGAAGCTGAAAAGGAACTGGCATTTCCACTTAGTATAACATTTTGTAGATCAGTTTTTCACAAAATGAATTTCCTACCAATTGGAAAAAGGCACATGTAGTTCCTATTTTCAAGAAAGGGGAAAAGTTGAAAACTATAGGCCAGTAAGTCTCACATCAATAGTTTGCAAGGTATTTGAATCAATTATCAAGGACAGAATAGTTAGTTGTCTGGAAGGTAACAGATTGATTCAAGATACTGAACATTGGTTTAGAAAAGGACGATCATGTCACAAATCTCTTGGACTTTTTTAACTTTGCCACAGAACAATTTGATTAGGGAAATCAGGTTGATGTAGCATAGCTTGACTTTAATAAGGCCTTCAACAAGGTACCCCATAAACGGTCAACGATACAGCTTCAGGCCCATGGTTTTGCAAGTAGAATCTTAAAATGGATAGAGTTGTGGCTTTCAGATAGACAGCAAAGAGTGATGCTAAATGGTACAAAGTCATCATGGCAAAATGTTTTTGTGGAGTCCCCCAGGGGTCAGTACTGGGGCCACTACTGTTCATTATATTTGTTAATAACATTGATAGTGGCCTAAGCAGTAAAGTTTTGAAATTTGTGGATGATTTGAAGGTCTTTAGGGCAATAACAGGTCAAAATGAGCATATCTCACTGCAAAAAGACTTGGACAAACTTGTGAAGTAGTCTGAAGAATGGCAAATTAAATTAAATTTTGATAAGTGCAAAATCATGCATGTAGGTAAGCAGTATATGAAGGCTCCATACTTGATGGGTGGCCAAGTGCTATCAGTGACTCAACAGGATAAGGATTTAGGTGTTATTCTAAATACAAAATTGTGGCATCTGAACAGACCAAAGAAGCCAGGAAGAAGGCACTGAGAATGCTGGGGGCTATAAGTAGGAATGTATCATACAGAAGTGAGGAAGTCATCAGGAAGCTTTACTGTGCATATGCCAGGCCACATTTAGAATACTGCATCCAAGCTTGGTCTCCAAGCTATGAAGAAGATTGTTGGCTTTTAGAGAGAGTACAAAAGAGTGCTACAAAAATGGTTAATGGTATAAGCAACTTGGCATATGAGGAAAGATTGAAGAAATTGAATGTTTTCATTTAGATGTAGCAGGCTGAGAGGAGATCTCATTGAGGTCTTTAAATTTGTCCATGGTCTGGAGAAGGGATATCTTGGGGAAATGTTTGAATTTAACAGAAATGATGCAATTAGAGGTCATAAATTCAAACTTAAAGTTAAACACAGCAGAACAAGGTCAAGGCAGACTTTCTTCACCAACAGGGTAGTAGAACACTGGAACCAGCTGGCAGAAAACATTGTCAGTAGCAGCACATTGAGCATCTTTAAAAACAGCATAGACAATCATTATAAGAATAGAGGGCTTGCTTTTCAGTATTATAGGGAGGGCTGATTGACAGATTTGGTGGGCAACTGGTTCAGTGTACAGAGTGCAACCAAGAAGGGCCCTTGTGGCTCATAGTTGCACTAATCTTTTATGTCTTTATGTTTTTATGTCTTTAAGGCAATTTTTGAGTTCCTGGAATTCCTGCATTGGCCTCCCCTCTCCTGGCAAGAGAGGGTTCCTGTGCATTCCTTACAACCTCTGGGTGGAAGGGTCACCTGGCAACTAGCCTGATCAGGCTATAGCTCAGCAGCCATGCCTGGTGTACACCTGAAGCCCTCAGTCACAATGAAGTATAACCACTCCAACAGGGGGTGTTAGTAGCTCAGTTGCTAAGTTGAGCATCCTGCAACCCAGAGGTGTGGGGTTTGATCCCCTATGATGCCTGCCCTTCGTGCCTGGGTGAGAGGCAGGTGAAACCACATGGCCTCAGTTGCTGAGTGTGTTGTCAAGCCACAGTCCAATCCACTCCAACTATTCCAACAGGCATGTCCTCAATTGCGGGAGGTGCACATTAGTGCCCCCTGAGGCTGTGGAGTGACCTAGATTCTAACCCATGACCTTCAGATGGTTGGTTGCTTATTTGAGTTTGAAGTGGCATAAACCAGGTTTGATCATTTAGTGTCATATGACCTTCAGGTGCTGGTATGGAGGTGCATCAGGGAATTGGTTCTGGACTGGGTATCAGACCGTCCTAATGAATGTCCACAATGGATTGTCCAAATATGAGAAGAAATTATGATGCATAGGAACCTTCAGATGTCCTGTTAAAAAAACTTGCTTAACATTCAGGGTTTGACATACAACTAATCTGCCGTTTTTTTTGTTTGTTACTGAACATTGTCATGTTTTGTTTTGCAGTTGATGGATTACTATTGTGCGTGAGCCAGTCACAGTGCTGCCACAGCCACAGCTGCTGGTTGGCAGACATGTGGTGGGCCTTGGTGTTGGCACTCATGCCACTCGTAGGTGAGTGACTGTGTGCTGGAGACATGACAGACCTTGGTGTTGGCGCTCCCAACATCCCTTGGTAAGTGATGCAAATACTATGAGATTAGTCAACTTACTGGGAAACGATTCTGATTTATCTATAACAGAGCAGTTTTAAGATTCCTCGCGGAGATACGATTCCAAGTGACATATGCACCTACTTAGGTGATATCTTACTCCATCAGACACCTTTTATTCGAGCGTGGCAATATGATGCATGTCTAGGTAAGTTTGTTATGGGTGCAATATCATCCACATGGATTGATGCACCCTAAAACCCGAATAATCATCATCCCTTGCTAAGTGGTGATGAACTGGATGGTAGACATGTGTTGGTATTCTCAGATCAAATGTTTTATTGTACCTCCCAATAATCAAACAGCTTTTAGAAAGCTAAAAAGATATGGCATGCTTAGTCACATGACATACAGAAATCTGCATATATCTCTGATGGTCACTGACAAATTGTGGGGTCTGCCAAATATCTACAAGCCACTAGTTCCACTCCGGCCCATTTTTGCTGCATGTGTAGCTCCTGCCTGCAAGCTCCCAATGTGGTGCTGGTTCTTGCCATTTTGGCAGCCTTTTGCAAAATATGAAGTCACAACAACTAGTTGCTTTCAATCCGCCTGTAAAATCAGTAATCTTGATGTGTCTGATGATGTTTTCATGGCCAGTCCTGATGTCGAGAGTTGCCTCTGATTAGGACAAACCATGCCAATATCCTGATGTGCCATCACAAGATTCGGTCCAACACCCTACCCCAGGTGTTTCGTCCTGCTGTTCATTGACATCATGTCACCAACCGTTTCCACATCCAAACAATTAATTTTACCAAGGAAGAGGAAGAAGATGGGTTGCTTTCAATGATAAATTATTCAAGAAATTGGTTGGAATATACCACTTACTGAACACTGAATTGACATCCTTCCCAAATAGTTATTGACATCAGCTTCTTAGTGTGCTCTTGTGAAGTCTTCATGTCTCATTTCTGATAGTATTCCATAATATGTATCATGCTTATACTCATCATAGTGCATCCTGGATCATGGTAATGAACATCCTGTAGGGCAATTCCAAGTAAATGGATTATGTTAGTATGTATATTACATATGATGTGTTATGCTATGCAATACCAGTATATTCATAGCTTAGGTACTAAAAATTTTGAGCACCTGCATATAATTTCAGTTTGTCAGACATCCTGCATATGTCATTGTTTATATTGGTTATGTAGAGCCATATTTTTGCCATACACAGGAGAGGAAGATGATCTTATGTTGCACATAGCATATAGCTGTTAACGTTATCATGATTAACATGCAATTTTCCATGTGAGTCATACGCTTTGCGCGAAACATACGCCGAGTGGTACGGCTGTGGTGTCTTTGTCCACATGACAGGACCGTTTCAGTTTGCAGCCATGGGATGACACCGTCTCCATGCATAGCTTCAGCATTTGCTCCCTAACATTGGCTGAAAGCTTGGGTACACGTAACATGTGATAGTCTGACGTGACGTGACGTGACGTGATGTGACGACAGATCCGGCGCGGGTCCACCTGGTGAACGACGGCCCGGCTGTACTTGGCGCACCCATCATGTTCGAGGCCCGGGTCAAGTTCCACGATGAAAAGCCTCCCGACGAGGTTTACTACGATTGGTATGACAACGCCACCCCGCAGCACACCAACACGGTAAAAACACCAACATGGCACAGCACACCAACATGGCACAAGCATGCACACCAACGTGACACAGCATGCCAACACGATACAGACATGCACACCAGCGTGGCACAGCATGCCAACATGGTACAGACATGCACACCAACGTGGCACAGCACGCCAACACGGTACAGACATGCACACCAACGTGGCACAGCATGCCAACACGGTACAGACATGCACACCAACGTGGCACAGCACGCCAACACGGTACAGACATGCACACCAACGTGGCACAGCACGCCAACACGGTACAGACATGCACACCAACGTGGCACAGCATGCCAACACTGAACACCCAACGTGGCACAGCAAGTACAAATGCACACCAACGTGACAGCACGCCAACACGGTACAGACAGCACACCAACATGGCACAGCACGCCAACACGGTACAGACATGCACACCAACGTGACACAGCATGCCAACATGGTACAGACATGCACACCAACGTGGCACACACGCACACAACACACCAACATGGCCAGCACGCAACACAGTACAGACATGCACACCAACGTGGTACAGCATGCCAACATGGTACAGACATGCACACCAACGTGGCACAGCACGCCAACATGGTACAGACATGCACACCAACGTGGCACAGCACGCCAACACGGTGCAGACATACACACCAACGTGGCACAGCATGCCAACATGGTACAGACATGCACACCAACATGGCACAGCACACCAACATGGTACAGACATGCACACCAACGTGGCACAGCACGCCAACATGGTACAAGCATGCACACCAACATGGTGCAGCATGCCAATATGGTACAGATATGCACGCCAACATGGCACAAACATGCACACCAACGTGGCACACGGCACCACCGCACACCAATACGATGCAGGACCACACCAACTAGCCATCGTGCGCTACCTGTACTGTGCTGTAATATGTTGCGCCGTGGCCTGCTGTATGCTCCGTACTGTGGATGTTATGGTGGACACACTTGGCCCGCGGGAGAAGTGTGTCACTCGTCACTGGTGTCCTTCAGCAACTTCGTGCATCCTGGAGCCAATAATCCACTGTCTATATGATTTCACTTCCCATGTCGCAAAGGTATCCGCTGGAGGGATGCTGAGTGTTCGGTATGCCTTCGCTTATTTTTGTACCTTGCTGTTGATTGCTGTAGTATTAGCGGCATTCGAAGCTTGCTATTTTTGTCATATACATTAGCGAACTGGCGTATGTATGTTGCTTCAGCCACACTTATGTAAGTCAATTGTCAAAAACTGCCGTGCAGATATTTTTCTTTGCCACTGAAAACGTGAACTCAGATGGTCCACTTCTCCACAATGCAGAGTTACGGACAAAAGCCACGCGATGAGGTTGACTAGCACCACATGAGTTATCAAGGATCCGTGCCAGTCTCATCCTTCATGCCACGCAGTTCTGAGAGTTTCCCTGGGTTGACACTGCTGTGACTATACACAGCAGTGACAGTGCCTGTCACTTCTGTACCCGTGACTATGCCTGTTACGAATCCCCATCCCTTGCTCCGGTGCACACGGCTGGCGCAGGTTCCAGTCAGCTGGCTAAATTGGTGATATCGGAAGTCTAAATTAGTTTTGTGACGAAAACTTGGTTTATCAGTGAAATGACCAAGTTGGCAATTCCACCAAGTACAAAATATTAGACCACTCCAGTGGCGGGTTCAGAGGATAGCAATTGAGGGCATGTGCTGCTTCTAGTAGAGATGTGGCGCCCCCTGTCTGGTAAAAGACGCCCTGCAGGATTCTTCAGTGCACCCCTCACTCCGTTCAACGATTTTTCTGCAGATGGCGTCCCTCGGGGAAGAAAAGGGGCCATCCTCCGGATAAGTGAGACTTCTCTCGAATAGATGCCTCCCTCCCGATCAAATTCCTAGATCAGCCCCTGTCCCACTCACTCCAATGCTGAGTTGTAGTCCGAAAGTTGAGTCCGAAAAGTTTAGAGGACCTTCCATCCGTCCGGCCCCCTCTCCTTAAACAAATATTTTATCTCGCAACACAGCGAGACCGACTATTAACCCGGTCGAGTCCTATTTTTCTCAAATTGATGTCCTCCCCTTACACACACACCGAAATGACAAAGGCAGCGAAACCTAGCATTGACTTCGTTGAGTCATTTTCCTACCCAAACTCTATTCCATCCCTCTTACACACCCACATACACGCACCACAAATGCAGCGAGCATCGTACCATACCGTATCGTGCCCCATACTGTACTGTAACGTACCGTACCATGTCTCGTACCGTACCATGTCCCGTACCGAACCACGTCCCGTACCCCGTACCGTACCATGTCCCGTACCATACCATGTCCTGTATCGTACCCCGTACAGTACCTCGTACCGTACCCCGAGTACCGTACCCTGAGTACCGTACCCCGAGTACCGTACTCCGAGTACCGTACCCCGAGTACCGTACCCCGAATACCGTACCCCGAATACCGTACCCCGCATACCGCACCCCGTACCGTACCCGGTACCGTGCCTCGTACCGTATCCCGTACCGTATCCCGTACCGTACCACGTACCGTACCCCGCGTACCGCAACCCGCGTACCGTAACCTGCGTACCGTAACCTGCGTACCGTAACCCGTACCGTACTCAGTACCGTGCCGTGCTGTCAGTCTGAGCCGACGTCGTCACTGGATGCACGCCTGCTGTTGGCGTTCAGCAGCAAGGACACACCCGGCTACTACACGATGACGGTGCGGGTGATGCGGCCGCGCGCCGTGCTGCCCGACACGGAGATCGGCCGCCAGAGCTCGCTGTTCAGCATCACAGGTGAGGCCGGTGGCACTGCTGACACTGCCACCCACACAGACTGGTCAAAACCCTACACTGCTGACACTGCCACCCACACATACTGGTCAAAACCCTACACTGCCACCCACACCGACTGGTCACAAAACCCTGCACTGCCACCCACACAGACTGATCAAAACCCTGCACTGCCACCCACACAGACTGGTCAAAACCTACACTCTGACACTGCCACCCACACAGACTGGTCAAAAACCCTACACTGCCACCCACACAGACTGATCAAAACCCTGCACTGCCACCCACACACTGGCACCCTACACTGCCACCCACACACTGGCAACCCTGCCACCCACCAACTGATCAAAACCCTGCACTGCTGACACTGCCACCCGCACCACACAGACTACACCCTCAAAACCCTGCACTGCCACCCACCCACTGATCAAAACCCTGCACTGCTGACACTGCCACCCACACCGACTGATCAAAACCCTGCACTGCTGACACTGCCACCCACACCGACTGATCAAAACCCTGCACTGCTGACACTGCCACCCACACAGACTGATCAAAACCCTACACTGCCACCCACACCGACTGATCAAAACCCTGCGCTGCTGACACTGCCACCCGCACCGACTGTCAAAACCCCCACCCCACCTCAAAACCCTGCACTGCTGACACTGCCACCCACACAGACTGATCAAAACCCTACACTGCCACCCACACCGACTGATCAAAACCCTGCACTGCTGACACTGCCACCCGCACCAACTGATCAAAACCCTGCACTGCTGACACTGCCACCCACACAGACTGATCAAAACCCTGCACTGCTGACACTGCCACCCACACAGACTGATCAAAACCCTGCACTGCTGACACTGCCACCCACACAGACTGGTCAAAACCCTGCACTGCTGACACTGCCACCCACACCGACTGATACAAACCCTGCACTGCTGACACTGCCACCCGCACCAACTGATCAAAACCCTGCACTGCCGACACTGTCACCCACACCAACTGATCAAAACCCTGCACTGCTGACACTGCCACTGCGCTCAACGGCGCTTCCATGTTATCTGACAGCCTCATAGTCCCAGACTGCCTGACAGTCCCAGACTATCTGACGGTCTCAGACTACCTGGCAGACCCAGACTACCTGACAGTCCAAGACTACTGCTGTCACAGCCCACCTGACAGTCCCAGATTACTACTGTCCCGGAATATCTGACAGTCCTAGACTACTACTGTCCTTACCTGCCACCTTCGTCGACCACAGCCCAAATGTGTACCATCCAATAGCGCGTCAATTCCCCCACGGTACTATTTGTTTCAGGACACCCTAACCATGCACCATCAAATAGCACGTGCCAATTCCCTCACAGCACCATTTGTTTCAGGATAGCCTAGCCATGCACCATCTAATAGCACGCGCCATTTCCCTCACCGGTTATTATGGCATAACTGGGCGTGACCTTCTGCCGGGCTGAGGCTCGCCTGGACGTCCCCCGATATGGGGGCGTCAGGTGGGGCAGCTCGGACTGTGTCTGGAGGCTCCTCGTCTGACGTACCGGATATAGGACCGCCTCCTGAGGCGACACTACCATACCCAGCTCGTCGGGCCAGCCCCGTGTCTTCGACAGGGCCGGGGGAGGGGGGGGGGGGTGACGGCCTGCCTCCCACGCCGTCGCATAATGCCGACCAGTCCGGCTGGTCTCCTGAGACAGACCGCAGCGCCCACAGGACCGCCAGCTCGTCCCGCGATGGCCGGTCTCGCCAATGGCCATCGATGGCCAGCTCCGATGGCGTCTCGCCAGCCATCGATGGCCAGCTCGTCTCGCGATGGCCGGTCTCGCCAATGGCCATCGATGGCCAGTTCGTCCCGCGATGGCTGGTCTCGCCATGGCCATCGATGGCCAGCTCGTCCCGCGATGGCCGGTTCGCCAATGGCCATCGATGGCCAGCCCGTTTCGCGATGGCTGGTCCCGCCGACCGACGGGGAAGTCCGACAATGCGACCGCAGAGGTCATCTGACCCGCGGTCACGCCGAAGGCTGTCGGGAGTCCTCCAACGGTGTCTCTCGATGCCAATATCGGAGACGTGTGGTTCACAAGTGGCGACTCGGATATCGGTCCCGGTCCGAGAGCCGAGTCAAGTAGCTGGGCGCTCTGTGCTTCACACACGTCTTGACACAAATAAAGCGTGCCTCGGTTTTAATGGGAAAGAAGGTGCTGAATGTACAAACAACTCGCGTTTTTCATCAAATACACAAGATTCTCTCATGCCCCTGTAACAAAAGATTGCATTTCTTCATGGTATTTAAAGCAGGATCTAGTCTAGTCTATTAAAGTAGATCTAGTCTAGAAGTTTGTACTACAATTATTTGTCTTCTGAGTAGTTATGCTAGTCAGGAGCTGCCCTGAAATGCAAGTGTGTGGTTTTGTGACGCGAGACCGAAGAGAGCGACGGTCGGCATCCTGCCAGCTGAGCTGTCGAGATAGGAAGTCGTCGATCACCAGGTGATAGTACGGCCATAGTTTGCCGTGTGCGTTGCCATAGCAAACCTGAACGGCATGGCAGGGCTGGGCCAGACGACCATGGGGCGACAGTATGGCCACTATCGACCGTCTGTGTCGCCACAGTAAACCTGAACGGTGGCATAGAGCTGAGCCAGGCGACCATGGGGTGACAGTATGGCCACTATCGATTGTTGGTGGCCAGACGACCATGGGGTGACAGTATGGCCACTATCGACTGTTGGTGGCCAGGCGACCATGGGGTGACAGTATGGCCACTATCGACTGTTAGTGGCCAGACGACCATGGGGTGACAGTAGGCCACTATCGACTGTCTGTGCGTCACAGTAAACCGAGTGGCATAGAGCGAGCCAGGCGACCATGGGGTGACAGTATGGCCACTATCGACTGTTGGTGGCCAGACGACCATGGGGTGACAGTATGGCCACTATCGACTGTTGGTGGCCAGACGACCATGGGGTGACAGTATGGCCACTATCGACTGTTAGTGGCCAGACGACCATGGGGTGACAGTATGGCCACTATCGACTGTCTGTGTCGCCACAGTAAACCTGAACGGTGGCATAGAGCTGAGCCAGGCGACCATGGGGTGACAGTATGGCCACTATCGATTGTTAGTGACCAGACGACCATGGGGTGACAGTATGGCCACTATCGACTGTTGGTGGCCAGACGACCATGGGGTGACAGTATGGCCACTATCGACTGTTAGTGGCCAGACGACCATGGGGTGACAGTATGGCCACTATCGACTGTCTGTGTCGTCACAGTAAACCTGAACGGTGGCATAGAGCTGAGCCAGGCCGGCGTCTCGCACCGGGATCCGGGCCACGTGAGCACCGTCAACGAGACACAGCTGCTGGTCAGGTTCCGGGACCCGCACCACTTCCTCGACTCGGCCACCAAGATCGACTACTTTTGGTCGGTGAACGACCGGCGCAGTCTGGGCCCGTTCCAGCAGCCCCAGCTGAGGTGAGTCGAGGTCCGTGCTGAGGTCAGCCTTGAGCCGACCAAACAGCCCGAGCTGAGGTTGGTGTTGGTCCCCGGGCGGCTGTGCGAGTTGCGGATGGTGTTGGTCCCCGGGTGCCTGCTCGAGTTGCGATTGGTGGTGGTCCCCTGCTCCTACCACCGAGTGTTGAGCGCGAACGCCTAATTAAAAAAGGTATCTTGGCCTGCCTGTGATATCTCCCCACAAACACACACAGGCTTGTGGATACCGCCTCGCTTACAGGTGTGTAGCCCTTCGGCAACAGATGTGAAAACCCATGGGATAGCAAGTGCGGTGAGCCCTTGGTAGCAAGTGTGCAGATCCGAGTAGCAGGTGAGGGTACCCCTGGGTAGCAGGTGTGAATTCTGGCAGCAGGCGAGGAGACTCATCGGTAGCGGGTTTTAAGAACCGCAGGTTGGGGGTGTCAGTAGCTCGGTGGTTACGCTGCGCGTCTGGAAAGCCAGAGGTACGGGGTTCGATTCCCCGTGGCGCCCGCCCTTCCTGGCAGGGTGAGAGGCAGGCGACGCCATATGGTCTCAGCTGCTGAGTGCGTCTCGTAAAGTCGCAACCGCCACCGCCAGCCCTGGGCTGCAGGCGTGGAGTCGCCTGAGAACCATTCATGGAGACCCTTAATAGCGAGTGTGGAGATCCTTCAGTTCCCGGTTGGATGTCCTCGGTAACAGCGATGTGGACATGCCTTGGCAACAGGTGTTTTGTCCGAAGCTGACATCAGCCGGATGAATCGAACTCCTACCGGTAATTTTAACCGGTGTAATCTGGCTGGATATACAAAAGGACGATAGGATGGTTGGTTGGTTATTTGGGCTGGGGCGCATGACTACTGGTCATACAGCGCCCATCTTAAGCGCCTAGCGCCCAAGAAAGGATGATAGGAAATAACACAACTTATCAGATATATATATATATATATATATATATATATATATATATGTATGTATGTATATATATATATATATATATATATATATATATATATATATATATATATATATATATATATATATCCATATATAATACAAGACGTCTATGTCTCCAAAACCAATTATTGTTTATGAGTAAAGCATAAGAGGAAACATGTCTACGTCGGTGGAGTTGAAAGTTGCTGATATCTGTATATGTTGCTGCGTGTTCATATGTCCTGTGCAGTAGACCGGTGGAATTTCAAGCTCGCTCTTCCCAATGCTACCTTTATTGCTTGCCAGTATGAGCATTGCATGTTCGTGTGTAATCGAGGGCCCAAAAGTCCCCATTATCAAGTGCATCAAATCAACTGTCATATCTGGCGACATTTTCTTACATGCTCGACTTTGGTAAAGCTGCTAATCTATTGTCTGACATAGTTCGGCTATACATTATTAGTCGATTACAAATATGCTTAAGCCCCGGTCGATTAAAGAAGAACGTTTCTTGTTGCTTTTCGAAGTAAATTTCTCGCGTTTTTCGGTGGTAGACGCCAGATGCCAATTGATAGAGTGCGGATTTGAATAGTCATTTTGCTGAAAGTGGGAAGGCTCGCGTGCTAGCTGTTAACTGTATTTATATAGTTTGCCAGATTTCAGCCTGGAGGGAGAATAAGCGTGTCTTGCGCCTAAAAGGTAGTCATCAGCAACATAATTATGACGGTATGCGTTTGCTGCCGGAATCAGTGATATACACCGTATTCAGGAAGGTTGCACACTTTCTTCACGGCCTAACCACTGCAGTGCCACCGATTGTCAATCACTATTTACCTTTGCTTTTGTCTTGTTCCTTGGGGTGCAGGGCTCTGAGCACCGCTGTGTGTGACTGTCGCTGTGCGGTCCCCAGGTGTGACTGTCGCTGTGCGGTCCCCAGGTGTGACTGTCGCTGTGCGGTCCCCAGGTGTGACTGTCGCTGTGCGGTCCCCAGGTGTGACTGTCGCTGTGCGGTCCCCAGGTGTGACTGTCGCTGTGCGGTCCCCAGGTGTGACTGTCGCTGTGCGGTCCCCAGGTGTGACTGTCGCTGTGCGGTCCCCAGGTGTGACTGTCGCTGTGCGGTCCCCAGGTGTGACTGTCGCTGTGCGGTCCCCAGGTGTGACTGTCGCTGTGCGGTCCCCAGGTGTGACTGTCGCTGTGCGGTCCCCAGGTGTGACTGTCGCTCAGGTGTACTGTCGTCCCCAGGTGTGACTGTCCGTCGCTGTGCGGTCCCCAGGTGTGACTGTCGCTGTGCGGTCCCCAGGTGTGACTGTCGTTGTGCGATCCCCCAGGTGTGACTCCTGTGTGCGATTGGCGTGCGACCTGGGTGTGTGATTAATGCGCAACTCTCCTAGGTACAACTTCTCGATGGTGGGGAGCAACTTCGTGCGGGTGATATCTGTGGCCCACTTCAGCACGAACGAGAGCGTGGGAGTGCGAGACAGCAGCAAATGGGGACAGTTCACGCTGAACTTCATCGTCGACGGTAAGTGGATTGCGTATATATATATATATATATATATATATATATATATATATATATATATATATATATATATATATATATATATATATATATATATATTTTATATATATATATATATATATATATATATATATCTATTATAGTGATCATCCATTGGGGTTGAATCAGAAAAGGGACTCAGCGTACTCCTCATGTCTGGCAATAGGTGTGGTACCCTCGGCGTCTTAGGTGTTTGAGAGGAGATACGATATTATCGGTGTGTTGGAGAGGAGGTGCGATGTCATCGATGTATTGGAGAGATGTGGTGTTATCACTGTGTTGAAGAGGATATGCATTGTCCTGGGTATGCTAGAGAGGAGACAGTATCCAGGGTATGTTGAAGATAAGATATAGTGTCCTGGGTGTGCTGGAGAGGAGATATAGTGTCCTGGGTGTGCTGGAGAGGAGATATAGTGTCCTGGGTGTGCTGGAGGAGGAGATATAGTGTCCAGGATGTGCCGGAGAGGAGATATAGTGTCCTGGGTGTGCTGGAGAGGAGATATAGTGTCCTGTATGTGCTGGAGAGGAGATATAGTGTCTAGGGTATGCTGGAGAGGAGATATAGTATCCTGGGTGTGTTAGAGAGGGAACACAGTGTCCAGGGTATGTTGAAGAGAAGATGTAGTTTTCTGGGTGTGTTGGAGATGAGGCACAGTGCCCAGGGTGTGCTGGATAGGGGATATAGTGTTTGCTGTGCGTTCGAGAGGCCACGTGGTGTTATTGGTGTGTTGGGGAGGAGATGCAATGTTCTCTGTATGTTGGAGGGGGAAGATGTGTTATTCCCCGTGTGCTGGGTGTGTTGGAGGGAAGATATGTTTTCCTCGGTGGAGATGTGGTGTCCAAGATATGTGTGGTGTCCTCGGTGTGTTTGGATGAGATGTGGTGTCCATGGTGTGCTGTGTAGGAGGTGTGGTGTCCTCGGTGTGTTGTGTATGAAGGTGTGGTGTTCTCGGTGTGTTGTGTAGAAGGTGCGGTGTCCTCGGTGTGTTTTGGATGAGGTGTGGTGTCCTCGGTGTGTTGTGTAGGAGGTGTGGTGTCCTCGGTGTGTTTTGTAGAAGGTGTGGTGTCCTCGGTGTGTTTTGGATGAGGTGTGGTGTCCTCGGTGTGTTGTGTAGAAGGTGTGTTCTGGAGGAGATGCACAGTCCTGGGTGTTTTGTAGAGGTACGTGTGTGTGTGTGTGTTGTCCTCGGTGTGTCGGGGTGGTGTGCATGCTGCTCGTGTGTATGAAGGGCACCTGTTGAGGGCGGACGCTAGACACCGGAAAACCGTCTGCGGCAGACCCTGTCACTCAAGTCAACGTCTCTGGTGACAACTGGCTGAAGCACGGGGAGCTGCTCAACATGACCGTCACCTGCAACGGCACCGGGCCGTGGAACTACTGCGTCAGTGTTTACCACGGCAAATACAACGTCACCGGTCAGTCGCCAACACTTCCCGCTGGGTCAGCCACTGGGTCCCTTCCCACCAGGTCAGTCTTTGATCTCCTCCAACCAGGTCAGTCTTCAATCCCCTCCCTTCAGGTCAGTTACTGTGTCCCTTCCCACCTGGTCAGTCTTCGATCCCCTCCAACCAAGTCAGTCTTCGATCTCCTCCTACCAGGTCAGTCTTCGATCCCCTCCCTTGAAGTCTGTTACTGTGTCCCTTCCAACCTGGTCAGTCTTCGATCCCCTCCCACCAGGTCAGTCTTCGATCTCCTGCCAGGTCAGTCTACGAACCCTTCCCGTCAGGTCAGTTACCATGTCTCTCCCTCCAGGTCAATGACCGTATACCCACCCACCAAGTCAGTCCTAGATCCCCTTCCATCAGGTCAGTTGCTGTGTCCTTTCCCGTCAGGTCAGTCTTCGATCCCCTCCCACCAGATCAGTCTTCGATCTCATACCACCAGGTCGGTTTCCATGTCTCATCCCACCAGGTCAGTCTTTGATTCCCTATCAACAGGCCAGTTACCTTGCCCCTTTCCACCAGGTCAGTCTTCGATCCCTTCCCACCGGGTCAGTCTCCCTTCACCTCCCGCCAGGTCAGTTACCATGTCGCTTGCCACCAAGTCAGTTAACATGTCAATTTCTGTAGCCATGGGTTTCTTCACGATGTATGTACATCGGATTCATTGGATTCATTTCATACTGTGTGGGTGCATTCGGTATATTTGGCCGGATGTGTGGATGCGCTGATGCACTTGATGCGATGTGGGAGCCAGTGTGTAGTCATTTGTCTATAATTATTCGAAGCAGATAAAATACACAATACGAAATATAGACGATTCCTTTGTTCTGCGTTAGACCTTCAGCCACACCTTTTACCATTCTATCAGATGCAATCCGGAAGTTCTGATATTGATCAATATCAGCGCAGCGTTTCAACCCCTCCCCTCCCCATTCAATGAAAAGACACACCCGTGCAGGTGCCTTGATGGCGCTCACCCACGCCAGACATTTTCTACCGCTCTGTGTTCCTGTTGTGTTCTGTTCTGTTTCTCCGGTCAGATCCTCACACCCCGTCTCCGAGTGGGTTTGATAGGTATCCCCCCTAATCTCTGAACTAAGCGACGCACAATAACGAAAGTTTCATCGGAAAGCACTCGACAAGTAGGGTTCGACACCACCCACAAAAAAAAAATTATCCCGAAAATTGACGTCACTAGGTGGCCTAGGTTTCACGTCTTGCATCATGATTTTGTATCTGGGAAGTTCGTTTTGGGGAGATTGGAGATAAAAATATTTGGAATCAGAAGACGGCGGGATCGAGCAGGACCATAACATTTTTGGCCATCCAAAAATCTTGTCTATCTCAAAATTTTGAGTTTTCAAGCTTTCCTTAATTTTCCCGTTCTCCAATGGGTGGAGAGTGGACCGAAAAACGTTATTCGAAGTCAACTTGCTCCAATTAAAAAAAATGTTTCTGAAGCATTTTCGATCCACTGAAGCTCGTCCGTTCTTTCACTATCCCGGGACAACCTTAGGGGGGTTTGTTTGTTTGTTTATTGATTGGTTCACGACACACTTTATGCACATTCACGGCTAATGGCACCGCCCACACTGTTTCGCCGGTGGGCCGCGGGATTGGGAAATGTCCTGAGTGGCACCTTAGGGGGGGTGAAGACCCCCAGAGATGGCGCGAGTTAAGTGTTCTACCACTCTGTGGTCCGCAGCGGCTTGCGGATGGTCGTCCAATGTCCTCAATTCGTAGCTGTCCCTCAATTTGCAGAACGAGTTGCCAGACAGGTTCACCGAGCTCGAAAGTTCATCAACTCTGGACCCTCGTTATCACATTAAAAGAAAGTGCGGCAGGGTCATACATGATGTACATCGTGCAGACATTTTTCCAGCCGGCAACATGGAACAGTTTCATTGATATAGCGGGACAAAGTCCATCTTGCATACAGGTGAACCATTTATTATACGACAAATATATCCTTACATTCAGCACGACTACGACACGCGGCAGACCGGTCGACTGCCTCTGCCGTTAGCGGCCCACAGATACGGCTTAACGCCAGTGACCTACAACTGCCACAGGGCTGCCACTTATTCAGCCAACTGCCGACGATAATGCGGGCTGCCAACTTATTCAGCCAACTGCCATGCACAATGCGAGCTGCCAGCCATACGTCCCGACTCAAATTTGAAGGCGCTAAAACGTAACGAGGAGGATCTGACCGCGCGGTGTATATTGGACAAGTTTCGCACTGAGACAAGTTTAGGAACAGTGGACCAAGGAGGCCATGTCCAACACCCTTCACTTCTTGTAGTCTTTACCATTAGCGGTACCTAATAAAGTTACACTGCCCTTCCCCACACACACATATACATACACTTTCCAACAGTATTCCTGTGTCTGGCACTTCATGTAACTTGTACTGTGACTGGTGTGCGACCTCCATGCCGGCGTTTATATACGCTGATTCAGAGACTGAAAAACCCGGAGCCTTTCTTGTATGGAGCCACAACACACTAAGCTGACCTGAACAGAGCTCGGTTCCCCAGGTAACGTATATCAGTTTCACAGGTAACATCTCAGTTCCACAGGTAACAAAGCTCGGCTCCCCATGTAACAGCTCGGTTCCCCAGGTTACAACTGGGGGAACACTGGGCCCAGGTAACAGAGCTATATTGCCCAGATACGGGTGCTGTACGACCAGCGCAGTCGATGCGGCCCTGAGCCCAAGCAGCCCACCGACGGTTCCTCGGGTGACGGATATCGGTTCCCCAGGTAACGAGACGTGCTCGTATCCGCACCAGATCTCCGAGTGCCGGGTGCAGATCGTGCGCTACCTGCGCGACAACGGCACGCACACGCTGCTGACGGTGCTCTCGAACGCGGTGAGCCGGCGCGTGACGCCGGTAGCGGTGACCGTGTACACGCCGGTGCGCGCGCCGCAGCTCTCCTACTACATCGTGCCGCTGAGCTGCGCGCTGGCCGCGCTCGTCTTCATTCTGTTCGGCTCGATCCGGCTGATCAAGGCGCGGCGCGACTACAACCTGGAGATCGCCGACTTCGACTTCAGCCAGGCGGACTCGCGCCGGCAGGCGTCGTTCGGCCGCCGCCTGCTGGCCAGCCTGTGGCCGGGCGGCGCTCGCCGGGCCGCCGGCACGTCCGCCGCCGCCGCCGCCGGCTCCGGCTCCGGCGCCGCCGCCACCGAGACGGACACCATCCTGCCGCGCGGTCGCACGCGACGCCGCAGCTATGGACTCGTCGAGGGTTACGAGGACGACTGACGGCGGCCGCTGGTGTAGCACGGTGTGGTACAGGACGGGAGAGTGTGGCGTGGTGCAGGACAGTGTGACGCGGTACAGGACAGTGTGGCGCAGTACAGGACAAGCCAGTGTGGCGCAGTACAGAACAGGGCAGTGTGTAGTGGTGCAGGACAGTGGCGCGGTACAGGACAGGACAGTGTGGTGCGGTACAGGACAGGACAGTGGCGCGGTACAGGACAGTGTGACGCGGTACAGGACAAGCCAGTGTGGCGCAGTACAGAACAGGGCAGTGTGTAGTGGTGCAGGACAGTGGAGCGGTACAGGACAGGACAGTGTGGCGCGGTTTCGCCGTAGACGGCAGACAGCCAATACGACCGGTAGCATCAGTGATGGGTGTCGTCGCTGCAGTATTATTGCCGGTGATATCGCTGTCGTTCGGATGAGTACACCAATGCATGTAGTTGGTGCACCTGGCGAGTATTGCTGCTATTGCAGCTGGCGCGTGTTGTTGGCGACAGTGTGTGACGGGACACCACGTATATTGGCTGAGTGCCGGATGTGCCCTGCGGAGCACTGGCGCGTCACGCAGCCTGCGGGCTAATGGAGTAGTGCAGCAGCAGGATGTAGTGTTGGTGCCATGCAGTGGTGTGTTACGCAGTCGTGATTCACCGAGTGCGGCGGTCAGGTGGTGACTGGCTCGCCGTAGTTTGGTGAGCAATCGTGGCCGGACGGGCGGTAAATCGGCATTAGTAGCTGACTGACCTGCCACCTGTCTTCCATCTCCGCCTTTCTCTCAAATACTCGAGTCGCCCGCCTATATCCTGTAATTTGGCCGAGCCCCACTCTTATTTGGGTCCTTTCATCAATATCGTTTCGAATAATTGGTGGGTGAGGAGAGGTGTGCGGAAACTGCGCCGTTATCTGGCGCAGCCGCCGGATGGACACATTACCCCGCGGAAATGTCATGCGCAGAATGCTAAGGGCTCAGTTTACGTCAGGCTTGAGCAGAGCAGGCCCGGCGCAGCTGCCATCGCGTGACATTACACCTCCAGGTGGTGTGGCGGCGGCCGAAGACGCCACGTTGGAGCCGTGATGAAGCGCACCTTTCCGGCCCACCTGTGCTGTGTTGCGAGAAATGCATTCCATGGTCCTGTTTTCTCCAAACTATTTTCTGACATCGAAACTCGTGAGGTGTATGAGGAAAGTGATGACGTATATGGCTACGATATACACCGATGTTGGTGCGAGGCCGATCGTTTTGCTAGATGATTGTATTCTGCATATATATATACATATATATCTATATATATTCACGAGTGTGTAGCTCGCACGTATCGTCTTACGGCATAAAAAAGTACAGAGGTGTTGCGGCAGCGAAGCGGTTTTCATATAGTGCACATTGTATCTAGATATGAAGCCCATCCTAGCCAATCAGCTAAAATATTGAATTACTCTTAGCTTCGGGGAAGTAGTTCACAGTAGAAGATCGGAAAGTGTGACCCTGCCACCTCCACCCCACCCGCGTATGTAGTGTTAATAAAGTGTTATGGGAAATGCGACAATGCAACTTGTAATAAGTTATGACTTCATAGCCCAAAGCGGACAGCATATTGTGATATATCATGTGTGATGCTTAAGTTGAAGCGAATTGTATGTTTATATGCCGTCAAACTGTAAGTGATTGATTCTGACAATTAGGGATGATTTGTGTTCGAATCGTAAATATATGCGTAAATTGGGTGTAGTGATTTACCAGCTCGAAATGACTAATTAGACTGGCTGACAAATGGAACGACCTAGGAACTGATCAAATGCGAAATCTTCTGTATCATGCAATGAAAAGGCACGAGAGATACCTTACTGCTCAAGGACATTCAGATGCGTACATAATCGAAAAACGTTCAAAGTCAATTTGCTCCAATAAAAATGCTTACTTTAGCCAGAATCTGCTAATTTAACCGTAACCGGAAAATATGCAAAACTAATCAATAATTAAAAACCGTATTATTTTAAAACCCTCTGGTACGTCAGTACAGTTTTTGTGCATCACTAAATTTAAAGAAGCTGGAAGTTCATGAAAATATCTTGAATCCGTTCATCCGTTAAAGCGTGATGACTGGGTTAACTTTTTGGGGGTTGTAGCGGAGCGCGTCCGCCAGCCCTCTAGCGACCGGCTGAAGACTCAGCTATTGCTGAGCGTGCGCCCGCCATCTGGCGGCTGAGAACTAGTTCGCACTTTTGACGCTAGATGTCAGTGTAGCGCCTATGGGGTTGTGTGTGGATGTGTGGATAGGCGTAAAGGATCTGGGAAATCCATAGGGAGACGTCGTCGCCAAATAATACCTGGGATGTGCACAGCCTGGCGGCTGCACCATTCCCTCAGTGGGGTCCTGACACCTCCCTTAGAAAGACAAAAGTACGATCCCGCTGCGGCGGTGACGAGTGTACCACTCCCCAGAATGTGACACGAGGACACTGCATTGACATGACGTAGCGACAATTCATGCGGACTAGAGGACACAGTATGTTACAGTACCCCCTCGCGGAGTGCGTCCACTAGCCCTCCAGCGGCCAGCTGAAGACTCAGCTATTGCTGAGCGCCCGCAGCGTTCGCTCAGCGCCCTAGTAGTTCGTTCTTTTGACGCTAGATGTCAGTGTAGTGATTGTACGTATCCAGGTCTGTTTCATCTCATTTCTCCGCTCGTCTCCAATGCTCTGTGTACATAGCCATCTGACATAATAGCTTGCCACTTCACTGAGCCGACTTACATACATGCTTAACTCGCTTGCATTTGATTTTCCATAGCTGCGTACTTTAGTGTCTTGACTAGAACATGCTGTCTTCTAGTCGGCATGAATTGTCGCTACGTCATGTGAATACTCGTGTCCTCTTGGCACATTCTGGCGAGTGGTTTACGGGGAAAGCCGAGGCAGCGGCGATGGCACGCGTCACCGCCGCCGCGGAATCCTACTTCTTTCTCCTATCGTAAAAAGGCGTGAGGACCGCACTGAGGGGATGGTCCATCAACCGGCTCATCCTTCAGCCAGGCTGTGCACATCCCAGGTGTTATTTGGCAACGTCTCCCGGTGGCTTTCCCAGATCCTTTGCGCCTATCCACACATCCACACGCAACGCCACAGGTACTACAAGGTACACTTGACAAAAACTAACTCGTTGACCCTAGATGACCTGACTTCAAAATTTTGGCGTAACATGCCGAATTGATGTGGTAAAGGGTATGCCAAATTTCGGCGCGCTGCCGCGCGCCGTTCTTTCACTATTCGCAGAAAACCTTAGGGGTGTCGATGACGACCCTCCGAAGCGGCGCGAGTTAAGAGTGCAACTACCCCAAGGGCGGATAGATGAGAGCACTTGGGTTTGCACTTCCCCATGGAAAGATGGCATTCATCTGACCCGGGCACTTGTGTAGGAATACTAGAGCGCAACGATTCACTTGGTTAATTTTCAGGCAAAGACTCTGAGGACGAAATGCGTCCTCTTGAGCGTGAGTGGTACCCTTTTCAATACGGTCGAGTGCACACATTCCTCCTCTCATGAGACATTCAGGAAAATACGCACCTCCAAGGACTTACGCAACGGCGGTCCTCCGAGGAAATGTTGTCCCCACCCCACACGAGTGTCGCCATGTAAATTTCCCGATCCGCATCTGACCCCTCCGTGTGCGCAATGTTGAGGTCCCTGTCCGAATTAACGCGTCCCGTATCGGGGGGGGTCTTCAACCTCCCTCCTCAGGTTTTTTCGCGGATACTGGACGAACGGCGCGCGGCAGCGCTCCCAAATTTGGCATACCTGTTCCCACATCAATTTGGCACGATGTTCAAAAATTTTGAAGTCAGGACATTTAGGGTCAACGAGTCAATCACGGTGAAGGGAGGTCACCTCCAAAAAAGTCCAACCAGTCGTCACGCTTTAACGGATACAGATATTTTAATGAGACTTGCAGCGTTTGCTTATCTTTAGGGATGCAACGAAACGTACGAGTGGAATTTTTTTTTTCGTTTTTGTCTGCATATAAATTTTGCGTATTTGCCCAATTGCAGTTCAAATAAGGGATTCTGGCTAAAGTAAGCGTTTTTTTTTTGTTAGGGCAAGTAGACTTCCAACAACGTTTCTCGGTCTGCTCTACCCATTGGAAAAGGAAAATTAAAGAAAACTTCCAAACTCGAAAGGTGGAAATTTCCATTTTTACATTGTTTTTTGGGGGGCAAAATAATTAAAGCCCTGGTCGATTTCGCTGTCCTTTTCTCATTCAAATAAGTTTTTTTTTCTCATATATCCCAAAATTAACTCCCCAAAGCCAAAAACATAATGGAAGTCTTGAAAAGTGGAAATCTAGCCCCTCTGGTGACATCACTTTTGGGGGAATTTTTTTTTGGGGGGTAAACCCGGACCCTACTCGTCGAGCGCTTTCCGATGACACCTCTTTCGTTTTCGTGCGATGCTTAGTTTGGATTTTAGGGGGATTACTAACCTGCCGCCCCCCCAGAGACGGGGTGTGAGAATCTGACCGGAAAGACGGCGCGGGTTAAGTTTGGAAAACTCCCATTACATGTACAGTGATGGTAGTTCCAAATATAAAGTTTTATAATTTTGTTGGGAAATTACATCCAGGCAAGAATGAAATTGTACATCGTGATGCGTTGCTTCCGGACACTTATCATTCCTTTTCCACATTTGCATTTGTCTATGACAAAAACAAAGCAGATAGTAAGCGAAAAATATATGCCGCATACATGATGGAATGGAATAAGAGATAAAACGTAAACGATATAGTGCATTATGTACGAAGCATCACACTAACCGCTGAGGACGTCAGGTACACAATTAAGGTCACATCACACAATATACATTTAGCGGCTGATACAGGATCTTAGGGTGTCACGCCCACCCATCATGCAAAAAGCGGGGCCATGGCACATGGGCATGCCCCGACCGTGTAAATGGCGTGGTCCGTCTCTTTGGGTCAACCACCGTGATTTTAAAGGGCCACCGCATGAATTTATTTTTGTCCCCAGTATGATTTTTATGGGTCCCGGTGCGAACCTTTGAGGCTCCCATCGTGATTTGCAAATACCCCGGTGCGACTTTGTGAGGGCCCAGCGCGATTTTCATGGTTTCACCGCTCGACCTTTTGAACCCCAGCGTGATTTTTAGGGGCCCGGCCAGTCTTTCTGATTCCTACAGCGTCATTCTTGATGACCATCTGACGACTTCTTGGTCCCAAGCGTGATTTTACTGAGGCCCAGCGCGACTTCTTGGGGCCCTAATGGTATTTTGAGGGACCCCGGTCCCACTTTTTGACAACCCCAGGCAGAGTCACTTTTGGGAGCCATGAAGCGATTCTTGGGGTCCCAATAGGGGCGTCGATTTGTATCCTTTTGTGGGGGCCAAGCCCCACCAATGTTGATCTTGCCCCCCCAATGTTGATCTGGGTCCCCCCAATAACCTATGCTATTTTTATGCCCATAAGAAAGCTAAAGGGAAAGCAATCATACAAAATAGAAAACTTAGTTGATACACATTTTGCACTGAAAATAAATATATTTTGATTATATAGTAGGCTGGCTCTCCACCTTTTCCTGTAAACTTGAAAAGTTTGCAAAAAAAACTGAAATAGCTGGATTTCCGTCCACTGTGGAAGGACAGCTTACCTACATCGTAAAATGTTGAGATTGGCTGATGCTGATGCACTTTAAACCAGATTGTCTGACAAATCTGCTTAGTCATTTAAAAACAATTCCATTGTCGTACTGATGTTTGCACACACCACCAATGACAACACCGCATGCACATGGAGCTTGAACAGGATTAATTCCATTCTCAATTTCCAGTCGAATATATATATATCTATATACATATATATATATATATATATATATATATATATATATATATATATAACTAGACGGCCGACTCGCCGCACGGTCCACGTCCTATTCCGGCCGGTACCGGTTGGAGCAGCGGTATATCGGCAAAATATTGGGCGCGACTGACACTCCCATGCATTTTGGCCCTGGAATGAAATGTTGTAAGATGAAAAGTTATGGATATATTTTGAGAATAAGTAGTCAAAATAATGTTGGGTTCACGATGAGCAAATAGAAATGGCGAAAAATATTGCAAAATATTGTAATTGCCTTTTTAATGTCTAACTTCTACCATCGTTTTCCAACTTTGTGCGGTGTTCGGCATGTGTACCCCATAGAATCATGACCCCATACACGCCTGCGAAGTAACGCTGAATGTTTGTAGTTGGCAGCATACGTGTACTGCGTGTGAACCATATATTCTAATTAGGGTGGGTTCCGGGAATTGTCATGGGAGAAGGATATTTATCAGGGGGCGCACTTTCTTAGGATGTGCACCCTGCAAAAATACCTGGAGGGGCTAAACGAAAATGTGTTTGGCAGGCATGGGCGTGTACTTGAGCACACTGAAGAGTGCTTCTGGTAGAAAAATATGAAGTGGAATACTTCCCGGAGGTGCGCAGGTTCCATGGGGACATATCCCTGAATCAGCCGACCATCCCTGAATGCGCACGACCATCCTGCAGGGCATAGATTGACCTCAGGCAGGGGTGTTGCTATGTCTATTTTCGAGGTGACAAATCCACATCAATGTTGGCTTTGCCTCCGCCAATAATGTCAAGCCCTAACATGGGACCCCATAGAGTGTATTCCCCCAACCAATCAGGCCCTGCCCATTGCCTTGTTGTGTTTTGGCCACCTTCACCCCGACTCGCCCCCCCAAATAATACGAAAAAGTTTTTTTTTCATGTATAAATATTTTCACAAGATAATTTTTCTTCAGAAACAACTTCAGTTTGTGTTTAACATTTTTATAATTGTTTCTCAAAGGTAGGTTTGGCTAGATTAGTTAGACATTTTATACACAATCTTTTCCATGCTATATTACCTAACTCGAAGCCCTTTTGACATCATTTTGATAACAGCATGAAAGGTATGCATTTGCACACAAAATGAGTGGTCCCATCATCTTAGTCCCCTTCATAAGCATGGTATTCTGAAGAAAGATTCAACAAATCATATTGGAAAACATCATAAATGGCAAATTTACACAATAAAATGTATTTTTTCGGGAAAACATTTCGGAAAACTTTTGAAAAGTATTCCAACTTAAAAAAACTAACCTAACCTAACTTAACCAAACCAAAGCCATTTCTTTGCTGTTTGGAGACAGTGTGTGAAAAACCTTGTATTGTCACCACCTTAAAGCACAATAATGCCACTTTGGTTAGGCTAGACTAGTATAGGTTTTGTAAGGTGGAAATTTTGGCCTCAATTTTTTTCATGGAAATGTTTGCTTCAAAAGCACCCGACGTTAGGTTAGGTTAGGCTGGGTCCGGTTCATATATTTTGGAAAATATTCTGAAAACATAATGCTTACAATTTTTATAATTTCCTTTTTGACGATCTTATTTTTCCGGAGAGGAAGGTTGTGATATGCTTGATTGCATTATGTTGGTTATGGTTAGTAGGTTGTGGCATTGATTCACCTATGAGTGAATTCATACCATTACCACTTGTGTCTAATAAGTACAACACATCCTTACATTTATAACGCATATCACAAGGATCCATCTCTATTCTATTGCTCACTCAGGACACCACAGAAGTCCATTAATGAAAGTGTTGCTTCATTACCTGCGTTGTTAATGTAAGCAGAAAGAAGCCCTTTGCATCATATGTTATGTCCTTCACAGTGTTGCTCCATCCATCTCAAATTTCAGCACTGACCAAACTTCAGGAGCGCATCCGTCTCTAACTCAGCCTGTGGAAGAAGGTATGCGTTGCAGCAAAAGTACTATGATCTTAATTCCATTGTGTCCTTGTTGCCTAATAGTCGATCCTTTCCTATCCGTGTAGCAGACGTTTCACTTTCCTCAAACTGTCTGGAGAACTTGTGAGTTGAAAATGACGTGTGAGTGATGAGACAGATGAGCTATTCAGGGACGCTTATGTTGCAGAATTACATGGCGCAGTGGCGTGCCGAATGGGAAGGGGCCATTGTGGGCAGTTGCCCCCTGACAGGTTGTGGGGTCCCAAAAATCGCGTATAACTCCGGAAAAAAATTCGCTAGTCTCCCCTAAATGTCTCGTTTGGGCCCCCAATAATCACGGGTTGGTTGGTTTAATATTGGTTTTACGACACGTCGGACTTTGAGTCATGTAGCGTCGCCAATCTCTCACGCCGATTGGCCGCGGGCGAAGAGTAGCGACAGGTGAGTAACTAACAAATACTCGCACCGGGGCCCCGAAAAATCACATCGGGACAAAATAGTCGCGCACGGGCTTCTCAAAAGGACGCTGGGACTTCAAAAGTTTCCACCTGGCCCCCTGAAAACCACGCTGGAGCTCAAAAGAGTCGTACTGGTGATAAAGAAAATCACGACCAAGGCCACAAACGGTCGGGCCGGAACCCCTGGAAGTCACGCTGAGCCTGCGGTACCAAGAATTCTCAACATTCCGTCGGTAATCCCAAAAATTTATGTCGGTAATCCAAGGCATTCCGAGTTTCTCAAAAAGCGCCAGGGCCTTAAAATATGCCCAAAAAAACCCAAAAAACAAAACGCCCCAAAACACGTTTAACCACGGCCCAAAAAAAAAAAAAAAAAAAAAACCGCCAAAAAAAAAATCTTAAAAAATCCAAAAACGGACAAACCTAAAAAATACTATCGGTGTACGAGATGCAACAAAGCTGTAAAAAGATATCCGGGTCTCAAACATGTCCCGGGCCCCCTAACAAAAATTGGCTGGAGCCATAAAACACACACATAGAAGAAGAAAAACGCAATGGGTAAAAAATGCGAACACCTAGGTAGGGTCCCGGCTCGGTAGCCAATCTGAGAGCTTATTTAACCAAAGAGATGAGGTGCATGAAAGCCCAATGTGTCTCTAGATTTCTAAATTAGGGGAACATGTGGAAAGAAGAAAACTAATACATCGAATTGAATTTATCGATTTTGTTTTCAAGCGAGCCGCCATACCAGGCTTTCCACGTGTGAAATTTGGCAGAAGTCTGTCATGTGACAGTAATTAGCAAAACGTGGGAGGCCGAACAGAAACCGGAGAAGCGCATGTAGAGTGGCGAACGCGCCGACTGCGCAAGGCGGGTGTACCCGTTCACGAACGTTGGCGTTTTGGCGAACGGGCGCTATTAATTGGAATGCCTGATATTGACAAATTTTACATTTTTGAGTGGTTTCTTCAGGTGTTCAGGTGTAATTTCAGCAGTACGAGGTGGCTTTTCAAGGGAAACAAAAGAAACCCTCAAACAGGATGTGGAGAGTTATGGTTGAAATCCGGTAATTCGGAATGGTGGTAGCTTTGGCCCCCTCCACAGGATAGTGAATTTGGCCACTAGTTACTGTATGACAAAAATGTAAAGAACCCCTTTGAAAAAAATATTGGTGGAAATCCGCGGACTTTTTAATGGGGCCATGTGGGCACCTTCCACATCAGCTTGCCTTCTCTCGGAAATCCTATGTACCTATGTACGACATGTTGATGGCTATGATCCGCCGCAATGGACGGTGTACTCCGCGGCCCCGGTCCGCCACAGTGGACGATGTGCTCCGCGGCCACGATCCGCCACAGTGGACGGTGTGCTCGGCAGTCCCGGTCCATTGCAATGGGCGATGTAGTCCACGGCCCTGATCTGCCACAGTGGACGGTTTGCTTCACGACCCTGATCCACCACAGTAGATGATGTACTCTGCGGCCGTGATCCACCGCAGTGGACTCTATGCTTCGGAGCCCTAGTTCGTCATAGGTGTGCCACAGGGCCCCAGTTCACCACAGTGGATGGTGCACTCCGCGACCCTAGTCTGCCACATTCGATGATGTACTCCGCGGTCCTAGTCCACCACGGTGGACGGTGTACTCCGCGACTCCGGTCCGTTACGGAGGACCATGTGCTCTGCGGCTCCGGTCCGCCAGAGTGGATGGTGTGCTTCGCGGCCCTGGTCCGCCATAGTAAAATGTGTACTCCACAGCCCAGGTTCGCCACAGTGGACTATGTGCTCTGCGACCTTGGCAGCCCACAGTGGACGTTAGGGTTGAAAAAACGGTCTGTTCCTGTATTTTTGCCATCCATAGCATTATCTTCCTCGCAAAATTATCCTTTATTGTTTTCTCCATGTGTTTTCAATTTCGGTGTCTGATGGCGTTTTTCGACAACGGATTGCCCTGTGGTAAAGTGCTCAAGATTCACCTAAAACTTCAAAGTGAGATTCTGATGGCAAGGTTTGAAGGGAAATATCCTCTAAGTATTCCATAACTCAGAAATTGTCCTTTCCTCATCCCGGATTTCAAAGTATAAATCCAACCCTGGTAGACGGGATGCATTCGACGGCCCTGGCCAGTCAAGATGAACGGTGTGGGATTAATCGCGGCTTTGCTTCAACTTTCAGAAGAGTTTTGTGTGCATTAGTCGTCACTTTCTTTGTATTCTTCCTTTCATCTTATCATTAATAGGTACCGATGTCACCCATGCAGTAGTATTTTCCACTTCCTCAAAGCCATTGAATTTGCTTGAGACACAGTTGCTCTTGTTGTGCATTTCGATCAATGGATATTGATGACATCAGCAAAAAAAAAATTGTCAGCAGCGGGACTGACCTTATTTCCACTAAAGTAATGATTACAGGTACTGACAGCAGCGCGACCAGAAGTTATTATGGGTGCGGCACCCTTGTGGCCTCATGCGTGTCCCCCGCACCTATGTGAAGACTCATTTCGTATGTCATGTGTCCCTACTGTCAAACATCTTGCACTTCTATATTTGTTATTTATATTCTTTATATTTGCTTCACATAATAAGGTCCAGTCACACGGAGTCGGGTTATCTCGGATCATTGTTTGTTCACACAATGACATGGTGTGCTACTTCGGTGGCTCTAAAACCGAGTGGAAATTTCAATTCACAAGGAACAGTGGCATTCGGCATATGACGACATTGCGGCACAATGCCTCCCGTCGCTGCTGCTGACGCGCACAAAAATCCCAACTCCACACAAAGGAGGGCAGTGTAGAATATGCACACTACTTGACCTGACCTAACACCATTGACCTGGACACTTATTTGAAAGCAGAATGTCTATATCATTCTTTTATCATGTTCTGCACGAAAAAGCTTTCTCCTTCCTGCGACCAGAAGAGGTAATTTGACCTGACATCTGTTTAGTAACCTTGACCTGCATTATAATTGTGTGAAAGCAGAGTTATTCGATTTCATGAACGAACATTGTGATCTTGATTTGGTGTTGCTATGCTCTAACTACCGCGAATGGTGGCATTTTGGAGATGTGGGAATATTATCCTCCTTGATCCGTCCTAAGTCAATTTCAAGGGGACTTTGAAATAAAATCGGTGAATGAGGTCAAGAGTGAAAATATGGTGGGTCCAAGCACTACCAAAGGTATGAATTCCCCACTTAACCTTTTGGAGGGAAAGGATCAGAAGTATCAACAGGGTTGCAGTAAGAATGTTCCTCTTGTGATATACTTGGTGCGTGGACCGTTCCAATTCCACCAATTAGACAACTGTTGATTTCTGATATTATTCTCATTTTCCGAAATTTTGTATTTATATTTCAGACTCTAGAGGAAAGAAACCATTCAAGCCGACATGTCCATTTCAAGACCGTCGAGTGTCACTTCTGAAAATCTCCTGAACTGACCTTTTCGGACTCCTTGGCCGGATCGGAAAAGCGTGTACCCAGTGTGGCCTCTTGTTATTGGTTTCGCCATTGGGTATGGGTGGAGTTTTTAAAATGTTGTAGAAACAAATAGTAGAATGATTGCGTTGATTGATGCATGTGATCCGTTGTGCATTTTAGTTTGCTTGGTGTTGTGTGTGGTGACTGACTAGATTCGGTGCTCACGATGACTACCTCAATGCACATTAGGGTGTGTCGCCTGAACGGTTTTTCTTATGCTTAGTGAAATTATCGTGCAGATCACCTAAAAAAACCCTGTGGTCGAAACCAAATCGAAATAAAACAATAAACAAAATATGCGACAGGCCGATAAAGAAACAAATTTGCCGGGCGCCCGGCGTTGAAGTCTCCAGTGATGGCGCTCCGTTGCGATTGGCATCTAACACCACGCGTCGGCCGCCGTCGGAGCGCCGCCGCGGCACTGTGACGAAAAAGGCGGCAGTCGGTGCTGTGGATGACTTAAGAATGGATTCTGGTAATTCAAAAACAGATCAGGGAGCCGGGATATATCTGATTGTAAACACTAAACTTCACCGAAGGACTGATCGCTCCACTTTCCTTTGTCTGTGCTCCACCTTTCACAGTGCTATGAATCATCATTCGAATAAATTGCGTACGCACTAACGACACAAAATAGCTTCGCATGCCATACATCCCTGTTTTATTAGTCAATCCAAGTCTCCTGTTCCTTTTCGTTACTCAAGTTTCAAGGAAACTGGGATTATCAGCAGTAGGGACAACCTATTAACGACGGCGACACGAGCCGTGCTGATATCTGATATCGATGTGCTGAAATGTGATATCGCGATATCGCGAAAATGTGCTGATATCGATAACTGCAAATGTGCGATGGCCGACAAAGTGCCACGAATGGAGTTTCCCTTTGTCCAAGACCAGAGAGGGCCTCGCCAAATGCAAATCGGCACCGCAGATATCCGTGAAACCACTCGTCGACGCGCCATGGACGAAAGGAGGCGTCTGACCGCCGAGAGAATCACATCACCACAACCGGGACCTTCTGGAATGGCCCAGCTAGATTCTATTCAAACCAAGATTCCGCCACAGATTCATCATCCTCACATCTGTAGTCAATGAGTCAGAGTATATGGCGAACAGTAACACAGACGAACTGCTAAATACGGCTCTAGCAGCAGATCGGTACGGAGTGTCTAATCGTGCGTGTGCTGCGATCATAAACGGTTTCCAAGTGGACATTAGTCGGATCACTTCTGACGATATGGACTGCATAGTGGATAGCAAAAAAGTATGGCGAGCAAGGGATCGGATTAGAAGAGAGGTAGTAGCCCAGAGCCATGAGGATCATGCAGGTCGTGTATCTGGTCTCTACTTCGACGGTAGAAAAGACGACACGCTTATGACAGCCAGTTCAAAGAAGACGGAAGAGCACATTGTGGTTGTATCCGAGCCAGACAGTGCATATTTAGGACATTTTACCCCACAGACTGGGAAAGCAGAGGACATTTTTCAGGACCTGAATGCCGTGGCATATGAGTTTGGTGCAGATGTTTCTGTGCTTGGCTGTGACAGCACGAGAGTTAATAATGGCCAAAAAGGTGGTGTTATCCGTTTGTTTGAGCTCGGACAAAAACGCCCCGTCCACTGGTTTGTATGCCAACTTCATGCAAATGAACTTAATCTTCGTGCAGTATTTAGCCAGTTAGATGGAGTCACAACAGGACCTAAGTCGTTTAGTGGCCGGGCTGCTACAGGCGCAGTAGAAACCTTGCCAGTGGTCGATTTTGAGCCAATCGATGGCGGAAATGTTTCAGAAATAACGCAGGAGATTCTCAGTGACCTAAGTTCAGATCAGGCTATTCTGTACAGTGTGGCGCGTAGTGTCCAGACTGTATCTCAGATAGAACTGCGAAAATGAAGATCGGTCCACAAAACCACTCCAGGTGGCTGCTGACTCTGGCGGCGCGAATTCTCCGGCTCTACATATCAACCGAACAGCCATCAGACAGTCTGAGAATGCTAGCGGAGTTCATCGTGTGCCACTATACTCCCATGTGGTTTTGCATCAAGAAGAACTGGAAATGTTCTGACGGTCCTGGCAATGCGCTGCACAGCGTGCAACTTCTCAAAAGTTTGCGACCTGAGATAGCGGCCATGGTGCAGCCGGTAATACAGCGCAACAGCTACTGGTGTCACCCTGAGCCAGTACCGCTAGCAATGGCAGCGGGCCAAGATCAAGCCACACGGGAAAGGGCGGTTACTCAAAACCAGCAGTGTCGCAGAACTCAAGTCGATAGTGATACTGACGAAGTGCGGAAGTTCAAGCTTCCAAATGTGAATATGGGGGCAAACAGCATCATGAGCTGATTGATTGGTGTAATGAGGCGATAACCGAGCCGCCCTTGACGCAACAACTGTCCGATGATGACTTACTAGACATCATCGCGAGTCCTCTCGAAGTACCGCCATACCCCGTGCACAGTCAGACGTGGAACGGAGGGTGAAAGTGGTGACCGAGGCGTCTTTGAAGGTAATTGGTGAAGAGGCCCGCCACGGTTACATTGTGGCGAAGTTGAAACACAGGTCGGCAATGCCAGTGCTCAGCAGCAAAAGGATTTCATGTCGGGTTTTCTGTCGAGCATGTAGACAAGTAGTACAGTTATAAAATGATAGTTCGTACAAAAAAATGTGGCCGCTCGTACAAAAAGGTGACGTCGCTGTATGCCCGTCTCCTTCGGTTGTAGTGGAACGGAGCATGATGCCGATTTCGCCTGGTCTACTTGTCATAACAATAAGATATCAAGTGTCTCAGAATGATTTAATTGGTCTTCGATGTAAACAGACGAGGAATTTGAAGATGTTCAAGCTTTCAAAAGTGAAAATATTAGCATTATGCGCGGATAGATCTACTGATTGAAAATGGAACGAACAAGCGACGTAAAGTGAACCTTTCTTTCATGCGTCAGATATCCAGGCAACTTATTAAACGATTGGTGCTTATCAAAAGCCTTTACCCCACTAAACACTTTCATTGAGTTTTATTAATGAGCTTCATCACCAGAATCCATTCATCAGGCATCCACAGCAACGACTACCGCCTTTTTCGTCACAGCGCCGCGGCAGCGCTCCGACGGTGGCCGGACGCGTGGTGTTAGATGCCAATCGCAACGGAGCGCCATCACTGGAGACTTCAACGCCGGGCGCCCGGCAAATTTGTTTCTTCATCGGCCTGTCGCATATTTTGTTTATTGTTTGATTTCGATTTGGTTTCGACCACAGGTTTTTTTAAGGTGATCTGCACGATAATTTCACTAAGCAAAGTGCAATTTCCAAAAAAGGTCCTTCGGACACACCCTAATGCACATGTTTGATCAGAGGACATTGCTTTCGATTACTATGATTTTGTGGAAGCTATGCCCCCTTCCCGACCCTGAACTCGCCCTACCAAAACTTTGGCTGCGCCCTTCCTAATGTTAGACACCGAGGAAATACCTTCACCCGTCGTCATCACAGTTCAGACCTGCTGCGCTCCAATGCGCCATCAAGGCCGGTGTGTTTTGGCCTGCATATGGGCGCATACATATTCTATTTAAGCCGTTGTGTGTTTTTAGTGTGTGGAGTGAGGGGAGGGTGACGGTGACGTTGAGGATATAGATGACGTTGAGGCAGGGGCGTCGCCACCGGGGGGGGGGGGCAGAGGGGGAAATTTCCCCCCTGTCGTGAGACTGGGGGCGCCCCCTGAAATTTGGGGAGGCCCCCAGGACGAAAAGGAGGCCCTCCAGGACTAAAAGGAGGCCCCCAGGACGAAACCGAAACCCCAGGACGAAAAGAAGGCCCTCAGGACGAAAAAGAGGGCCCCAGGACAAAAAGAAAGTACGTCAGGACGAAAAGGAGGCCCTCCAGGACTAAAAGGAGGCCCTCCAGGACTAAAAGGAGGCCCCCAGGACGAAAAGGAGGCCCCCAGGATGGAATGGGGGCCCTCCAGGACGAAAAGGATGCCCTCTAGGACGAAAAGGAGGCCCTCCAGGACGAAAAGGAGGCCCTCCAGGACGAAAAAGAGGCCCTCCAGCCCTCAGTTTCCCATTCCTGAACCATACTAAGGGCCTAAAAACAATAGGAGGCCCTAACACAATGGAGGCCCCTTTTCGGGGAGCAGGAGGCCCCCTTTCGATCTCGCCACCTGGAAGAATTTCGTGGCGACGCCACTGCGTTGAGGATATCGATGACGTTGAAGATGACGATGGACCCGAGTCCACTGTATGACACTGTAGTACCATGCTGTGACTCGCAGTTTGTATGTTGATATGTACTGTGAATTGATCTTTTGTTTATGTGGCTTCACCTGTTACTGGACGATTTCCCAGTTGGCGAGGATGCTGAATAATTATAGGCATACACATCGTCAAATACAAATAAGAATTTTTGAGGTCTGGAAATATAGTGGGCGAAATCCGATGAGGTTATTTGGGGATGGGAGTTGGGGGTGGGGAGATGGAGGGAGTCTAATACGCTTGTCCCCCTCCCCGATGTTTTTAAAACATTGTCACCCCTGGGCCCCAATGTACACTTCAGGGGCCTCCTTGCAATTGGGGCACCAGTCATTTTCAGCGGTCTTTACGTAACTTCTTGGAGCCCCCAAAGTTACTTTTTCATGGGCTCCGGTGCGATTCATGATGCCCAGCGGGATTTTTAGAGGTCCGACGCAATTTTTCCGTACCACGGCAGCATTCCTGGGGGTCCCAATAGTCTCTCAGGGATTGTGGCACAAAATGGCACTGTTCCATTTGCCCCTACTTCGGTAGGCCACTGGCTTTACCCGGACACAGACACTGCCTTTAACCCGCGCCGTCTTTCCTGTCAAATCCTCCCACCCCGTCTCGGGGGTGGGGGTGGGGGTGGGGGGCGGTTGAAGACCCCCCTCTAAAATCCAAACTAAGCGTCGCACGAAGACGAAAGATGTGTCATCGGAAAGAGCTCGACGAGTATGGTCCAGGCCCACCCTCTAAAATAATTTACCCCCAAAAGTAACGTCACCAGGGGGATAGATTCTCAAGACTTTTCACGACTTACATTATGTTTTTTACTCTGGGGAGTTCATTTCGGGGATATATGAGAAAAAAAATTATTTGGAATGAGAAAAGAACAGCGAAATCGACCAGGGCTATAATTTTCTTTGCCCCCCTCCTCCAAATACTTTTTGTTATTCTTTTTGAAATTTCAAAATTTTTCGTTTTCAAATTTTCTTAAATATTCCTTGTCAAATGGGTAGAGCAGACCGAGGAACGTTGTTGCAAGTCAACTTTCCCTAATAAAAATGCTTACTTTAGCCAGAATCCTGTATTTGAACTACAATATGGCAAATACGCAAAATTTATGTTGTTAAAAAAAACTGAAAATTCAACTCGTACGTTTTATTGCATCCGTAAAGATAAGCAAACGGTGAAAGTTTCATTAAAATATCTGTATCCGTTAAAGCGTGACGACTGGTTGAACTTTTTTGGAGGTGACCTCACTTAACATTTACTAACTCGTTGACCCTAGATGACCTGACATAAAATTTTTGAATCAGCATGTAAAATTGATATGGGAAAAGGTATGCCAAATTTGGATGCGCTGCCGTGCGCCGTTCGTCCGCATTCTGCGAAAAACCTGAGGGGGTGGTTGAAAACACCCTAGATGGGACGGGTTAAGTGAAACCAGGAATTGAGCTCCTAATTCATCAACACCAAGTAATTAATCTAAGGAAACTTCTTCCACTCCAATCTCCCCTCTTCTCAAGCAAAAGGCATGTGTACGGCTAGTGTGGCGAGAAATTCACGTCGTACTTGCAGTGGCGTCGCCACGAAATTCTTCCAGGGGGGGGGGCGAGATCGAAAGGGGGCCTCCTGCTTCCCGAAAAAGGGGCCTCCATTGTGTTAGGGCCTCCTATTGTTTTTAGGCCCTTAGTATGGTTCGGGAATGGGAAACTGAGGGCTGGAGGGTCTCCTTTTTGTCCTGGAGGGCCTTCTTTTCGTCCTGGAGGGCCTCCTTTTCGTCCTAGAGGGCATCCTTTTCGTCCTGGGGGCCTCCTTTTCATCATGGGGACCTCCTTTTCGTCCTGGTGGCCTTTTCGTTCTGGGGCCTCTGTGTCAATATTTGGCAATCGCTTGATTTCTGGGGCCTCCTACCCTCTCCTAGGTGACTTCTTTTTACAAACTAGGGGCCTCCTCCTGGAGGCCCCTAATTTGTATAATCTCTTTTTCGTCTTGGGAGCCTCATTTTCATCCTGGAGGACCTCTTTTCGTCCTGGAGGGCCTTTTCGTTCTGGAGGGCCTCCTTTCCATTCTGGGGGCCTCCTTTTCGTCCTGGGGGACCTCCTTTTCGTCCTAGGGGCCTGTTTTTCGTCCTGGGGGCCTCCTTTTCGTCCTGGGGGCCTTCTCAAATTTCAGGGGGCGGCGCCCCCAGTCTCACGGCAGGGGGGCAATTGCCCCACAGGGGCCCTGGCAGGTGCTGTCTTGTCTTTTGTCTGCCTCCCCCGGTGGCGACGCCCCTGCCTACTTGCATGTGTCGCCGCTTTGACGGCTGCGTCTGGAAACCTTCGCGCTTCCAGTGCTCCCTTTCTCTGAATTTGGATGCTTTGTACGCTTAGTCCTTTTATACCTATATAGGTGTTTTGGATCACTAGATGATATGAGCATTAGATGTTCCAATATAGACCCCCAGCGCGCATAAACACAAGAGCTTCTCTGGCCGCGTGGGCGTGTGGTTCAGGTGGGTTAGATGGTCATGGGTTGTGATTGGACTATTTTTTTTTAGGTTTGTAGTATAGGGACCATAGTGGAATAGATACACAAAATATGTCCCTAGGACAATTTTTTTCGTATGAAAAGTGTCTAGTGTTCTCTGATGTGGGTGAAATTGCGGTAAGTGTAGTTTCTTAAGGTAGGTACCTACCTAGGCAATTCCTGATACATTGGAATTCATTTTTATAATGGAGTGTTTATGGGAATGTGCTGAACACGATGTGAACAATTATCTCCTCTGCCAGTGTAGGGAGGTAGGTGAAAAGGGGAAGGGTATCTGGACATGTTCTGTTTCCTGGACACCTACCTTTGGAAGTCTCCCACATCATGTTCAGCTCATAAATAACAAAAAGCTGGTGCTATTCATAAATTATCGACCTATCTCTACCAAAATATCAAAGTGTAATTGCACAATTTTACTGATTACTTGTGTACAGAGCTAGTGAAGTTCACAGGCACAGTTTTTAGGTTTCCATGAGCAGTTGGCTTACAAAAACCATAAGGAAGTAAATATTGTTTACAATTACAACAGCAATTTTTTTAGTGGCTACTAATAGCTTGTACCACAACAGCTACAGTGAGGTTATCCTGCAGAGGATTTAGAGGATTTTCATTGAAAGGTAACTGAATATGGATAACTTGTTCATTTTTTTGTGTTCAGTAAACACTAGTCATAAATTATAAATGGAGTAGGGGTGGAACTTTCTGAACACTCATCAGACATCCTTCTCCAAGAAATATTGACATCCTGCTCCTTGAAACCTACACCATCAGCTTGAAGTGCCTACACCATGAGCTCAAATTTGTGTAAGGCATGAAAAGCATTATAAATGACATTAATTCCATTACAAATTTAGACATCCTGCTGTGCTCGTCTCAACATCTTGCACCTGATGAAAAAGCCTTTTTTAACCTTGGTAAACACAGTATGATGACAAGCTCAGCTGTACAGATGCAGCAGTAAAGCTATTTGTTGCATGATGCCTTAAATGTTCAGAAGCCCCTCTTCCCCAAGGTACCTATGACTTTCAGTTGGCAGGCAACATTATACCTCAAAAGTCAAGGTCTGGAATTGTACAACTCAGCATAAAAAGTCATGCTAAAAATCAATTAAATGTAATGCAACATAACTTAATCTAACTGAGCCTAACCTTCCATGCAAGAAAGCAAGCTATTTTGGTCAATTTGCAGTTTGTGGTAATCTCTGATTTCCTGGAATTTCTTTGTTTAATACAAAGGTTCATGAATGTGCTGAACATGATGCCAGCATTCATTCTGCTTGAAATTCATACTGTTCAGTTTTGAGACAAAATAATGCTTAAAAAGTGGCTTGAAGTTGGGTAATATAGCATAAAAAAGTAATGTTCAAAATAAGAAAGAAGGTAAGTTAGCATAACATAACTAATTTGACGTAGACTAGCTTTAAGAAATAAAATGATTTTTCATGGTAAGTTTTCACACAATTAGGGTTGTTCATCTTCATGGAAGAGCATCATCTTGAGTTTTGTGTTAATATGTTGTAACTTCTTTGAATGGGGGCAGTTGAAAGGTTTTGGAACAATACTCTCTTTGACTCATCTCAGGCCCATGACCTTTAAAGACTCTAAAATTTGTATGTACAATGTAAAATTGATGTACAAGGAGCTACTGAAAGTTCCTTGTAGCTGTATGTGCTAATTTAGCCACTGTCCAAGGAATCCCTGATGGGGTCTCTCAAAAGCCCCCTCCCATCCACCAAGGGATGAAAAATGTGACTGCTTCTTCAAATTAGTTTAATCATGGGTACACTTGTTTTATGCATGCACTTGCACCTAGTATTTGATTGCTGCATGAGCAATCCCATTTTGCAAGCCTGTAAGTTGCTATTGCCAGCTGAAGGTACCCCAAAGCAATACTTCTTAGTTTCCAGATGTGTATGTGCCAGGACACTTCCACTTCCATGGAGATGGGAGCAAGCAAGCTACTACCATTTCATTACTATTTTGTATGTCTCTTCATCTTGTCTCTATGAAACTTTAACAAGTATGCTGGAGGGTGTATCACATAACATGCACTGGAGATGGGGTGGATTTCCCCCTAAAGAAGTTGGAAACTACCGAAGCTAGAAAAATCCATTTGGAGTGTAGACTATGGCTGTGATGAATTCACTTCAACATAAGTTTCTTCAGCTTAGGTCAATGGCTTCAGGATGAGGTATAAACTAGTCACCACTCCACTGCTCCAACTGGACCTTGTGGCCTTGAACATTCAGCAGCTTGGCAACTGGCTGGTCAATCTACTTTGAACCCTGCAGTTCCAGTATTTACAATGAATCTCAAAATGTCTGGTTCAATTGGATGTGCTTCCAAATTTGCAGGTCGCAAAATTTGATTACCATATCCATGCCAGTTTGTGAGATATTGTGAGACAAAAAACAGGATGGTCGGGCATGAACCTCCTCTTTGGCGTGTGTGTTAGGGAGCCGATATTTCTCGCTTTTCAGCTGGCAGCTGACCCCCGAGGTGGTGTCTCCGAGGTCGTGTCGGCGAGCCGCGGGGCGGCCGCTGAGCGGCCATGCCAAGTGCACGAGGCAGCCGGCTGGCAGCTGTGGCCGTGCTGCTGGCGGTCGGGCCGGCGCTGGCCGCCGACCGGCAGTGCCGGCAGCTGCCCGGACGGCCGTGCAGCTGCCGCCTCAACAACGGATCCGTCATCAGTCTGGAGGCCATCGGCGACTCGGACATTCCGTTGTACGTACTTTGCATGCCGGCACACCTTGGCTGAAAGCAGGCAAGGCAATTCAGGAGCTTGGATGTCTCCGCAGTTTTCCCGAAAGCCCTCCAGAATTGAAGATCCTGAACGTGCCTTTTTGGGAAAGATCTTGTAGGAGTCGGGGCTTGACATTCTGTACTGAAAAGCTAATTGAACGTGTGCTTCAGCGACTTTAGAGTGTATTTCTGTGCTAAGTAAAGCCCATTGCAAGGATCCGAATCACACGATATTATCCAGGAATTCCAGTTCCATGGTATAATTTAAGCTGATAGTTTAATGTGCAGTCAATGCTCTGACACAGCTACAGCGTCATACACGGGGTCATACCTCGTTTACATTCCGTCATACATGGGGTCGTACCTCGTTCACACTCCGTCATACATGGGGTCGTACCTCGTTCCCACCCCTTCATTCACTGGGCCACATCTCATTTCCATCCGGTCATTTGGCGTTCTCGGCTGGGGGCTAAGCGCAAGCACGTCTGCCAACCCTGCCGATGGCTTGTCAGGGGAGGGGAGGGGAGGAAGCCCCAATAATGTGATCGGTTTAGCTGCCTCCAGGTCGGGTCGCCTCAGGGTCAACTCAGGTCAGAATGGAACGCAATGCAATGTTACCATGGTGCCTTATGAAGACCATGTAGTTGTTTTCTGTGAAAAGGGCATTCTACTGAGTCACGTGAAATGGGTCACGTAACCGTTACCTCACGATGCGTCACGTTAGGTGAGTAGATTAGGTTGGATCACAAGAGGACGTGAAGTCGTATAGGCTATTGTATGCAGTCGTAAGAAGAATTGTTCGCTTTGGGACTTTGTATCTTTCGCTGTTTTTGTAAGTGGTATGGTATTTGATACAACTTCCATTCTAGCTCAGGCCGAATTGGTTTCAACTATATGAAATGGCACTGGAAATTATGACACAATTGGTCACGGGCACGTTCCCGAAGTTCGGTGCCACGAACTTCTGCCATCATTTCACCAGTCACACAATCACTATCTTTAGCCGAATGGCACAGTCATTTGGCCAGGACATATTTTAATGGAAAATTGTTCAGTCAGCAAAGCACCATGCATACTGCTATGTTCACACTGGTAACATTCGCTGCACCTCTCCACACAGAGGACTACTAGACAGACCAGTCAGATCTGGCAAATTGTATTTAAAGTGTGCCACACCTCTACTCTGTATCACACATCTGTGAAATGTCCTATGCATCTATGCCATGCGACGTCTGTGTGCCATGTGCCATATGTATGTTACCAAGGTCCCAGGTTCAATACTTGCACTACTCAGGACATTTTCCAGTCTCTCGGCCCTCCGGCGACACGCAGTGTGGGCGGCGCCGTTCGCTGTGGTCGTGCCTACAGCGCGTCGTGAACCACCCAGTAGACATTCAGCCGAATGTCTGTGCCGTGCGATGTATGTGGGCTGTGCACCATATGTCTACTGTGTGCCTGAGTCGGATATTGGGTGTCACACGTTTGTACCGTGTGCCACACTTTTGTACCGTGTGCCATCCGTCTGTACCGTGTGCCACACGTCTGTACCGTGTTCCACACGTTTGTACCGTGTGCCACCCGCCTGCACCGTGTACCAAACGTTTGTACCGTGAGCCACACGTTTGTACCGTGTGCCACCCGTCTGTACCGTGTGCCACACGTCTGTACCGTGACAACACACGTTTGTACCGTGTGCCACACGTTTGTACCGTGGCCACCGTCTGTACGTGTGTGCCACACGTTTGTACCGTGTGCCACACGTCTGTACCGTGTGCCACCGTCTGTACCGTGTGCCACACGTCTGTACCGTGTGCCACACGTCTGTACCGTGTCCACGCTGTACCGTGTGCCACACGTCTGTACCGTGTGCCACCGTTGTACCGTGGCCACCCGTCTGTACCGTGTGCCACCGTCTGTACCGTGTGCCACCCGTCTGTACCGTGTGCCACACGTTTGTACCGTGTGCCACCCGTCTGTACCGTGTGCCACCCGTCTGTACCGTGTGCCACACGTTTGTACCGTGTGCCACCCGTCTGTACCGTGTACCAAACGTTTGTACCGTGAGCCACACGTTTGTACCGTGTGCCACCCGTCTGTACCGTGTGCCACACGTCTGTACCGTGTGCCACCCGTATGTACCGTGTGCCAAACGTCTGTACCGTGTGCCACACGTCTGTACCGTGTGCCACACGTCTGTACCGTGTGCCACCCGTCTGTACCGTGTGCCACACGTCTGTACCGTGTGCCACGTCTGTACCGTGTGCCACACGTCTGTACCGTGTGCCACACGTCTGTACCGTGTGCCACACGTCTGTACCGTGTGCCACAGTTGACACGTTGTACCGTGTGCCACACGTCTGTACCGTGTGCCACACGTCTGTACCGTGTGCCACCGTCTGTACCGTGTGCCACCCGTCTGTACCGTGTGCCACACGTCTGTACCATGTGCCACACGTCTGTACCGTGTGCCGCCGTTGTACCGTGTGCCACACGTCTGTACCATGTCCACACGTCTGTACCGTGTGCCACACGTCTGTACCGTGTGCCACCGTCTGTACCGTGGCCACACGTCTGTACCGTGTGCACACGTTGTACCGTGTGCCACCCGTCTGTACCGTGTGCCACACGTCTGTACCGTGTGCTACACGTTGTACCGTGTGCCACACGTCTGTACCGTGTGCCACACGTCTGTACCGTGTGCACACGTCTGTACCGTGTCAACGTGACCGTGTGCCACCGTCTGTACCGTGGCCACACGTCTGTACCGTGTGCCACACGTTGTACCGTGTGCCGCACGTCTGCCCGTCTGCCGTGTGTCTGAGTCGGGTGTCGGGTCGCAGTTTCGCGGATGTGGTCGAAGCGAGACCGGAGTCAGCCGAAGGTGGCCAGTACCGGTACTACTACGACCCGTGCCGCAGCTTCAGCCTCCCGACCGCCGTGGCCGCGCCCGCGCCCTGCCACGACGTCTCGGTACGTGTCTCGTCACCGTCACCACCCCGCCACGCCCGTTGTCCGTCACCGTCACCCCCCCTGCCATGGCGTCTCGGTACGTGTCTCGTCACCGTCACCACCCCCCTCGGTACGTGTCCTCACCGTCACCACCCCTGCCACGACGTCTCGGTACGTGTCTCGTCACCGTCACCACCCCTGCCATGGCGTCTCGGTACGTGTCTCGTCACCGTCACCACCCCTGCCACGGCGTCTCGGTACGTGTCTCGTCACCGTCACCACCCTGCCACGGCGTCTCGGTACGTGTCTCGTCACCGTCACCACCCCTGCCACGACGTCTCGGTACGTGTCTCATCACCGTCACCACCCCCTGCCATGGCGTCTCGGTACGTGTCTCATCACCGTTACCGCCCCCTGCCATGGCGTCTCGGTACGTGTCTCGTCACCGTTACCACCCCTGCCACGGCGTCTCGGTACGTGTCTCGTCACCGTCACCACCCCTGCCATGGCGTCTCGGTACGTGTCTCGTCACCGTCACCACCCCCTGCCATGACGTCTCGGTACGTGTCTCATCACCGTCACCACCCCCTGCCATGACGTCTCGGTACGTGTCTCATCACCGTCACCGCCCCTGCCATGACGTCTCGGTACGTGTCTCATCACCGTTACCGCCCCTGCCATGGCGTCTCGGTACGTGTCTCGTCATCCGTCACCCCCCTGCCATGGCGTCTCGGTACGTGTCTCGATCACCGCACCCCCCCATGGCGTTCGGTACGCCCGTCACCCCCCTGCCATGGCGTCTCGGTACGTGTCTCATCACCGTTGCCGCCCCTGCCATGGCGTCTCGGTACGTGTCTCGTCACCGTTACCGCCCCTGCCATGGCGTCTCGGTACGTGTCTCGTCACCGTCACCGCCCCTGCCATGGCGTCTCGGTACGTGTCTCGTCACCGTCACCACCCCCTGCCATGACGTCTCGGTACATGTCTCATCACCGTCACCGCCCCTGCCATGGCGTCTCGGTACGTGTCTCGTCACCGTCACCGCCCCCCGCGCAGCCGTCCCCAGGCGGTCGTCACGCACCACCCCTGCCATGGCGTCTCGGTACGTGTCTCATCACCGTCACCACCCCCTGCCATGGCGTCTCGGTACGTGTCTCATCACCCTTCCCCCCCACCCCGCCATGGCGTCTCGGTACGTGTCTCATCACCGTCACCACCCCTGCCATGGCGTCTCGGTACGTGTCTCATCACCGTCACCACCCCCCTGCCATGGCGTCTCGGTACGTGTCTCGTCACCGTCACCACCCCCTGCCATGGCGTCTCGGTACGTGTCTCATCACCGTCACCGCCCCCTGCCATGGCGTCTCGGTACGTGTCTCGTCACCGTCACCACCCCCTGCCATGGCGTCTCGGTACGTGTCTCGCCACCGTCACCACCCCCTGCCATGGCGTCTCGGTCCGTGTCTCATCCAGTATTGGATTTTCACTTCTCAGTCTTGGATTCGAGGTGTATAATTTTTTGGCTTGCCAAAGTATGGAGTGTATAATCTTGAGAAGCACTATGTAATGGACTGTATAATTTTCTAGTTTGCCAAATTATGGGGTGTATATTGAAGCACCAAGTAGTAGAGTATATACATTTTATAAATAACGAAGGGTACTGCATTTTGAAAAATGCAGTGATGTTTCCTGGAATGAAGAATAAAAACCCGGGGGCCTCGGTAGCTTAGATGGTGGAGCATCGGACTCGAATCTCGCGGCCGGCGGCATTTGCAGAGTCCACACGCGACCAATCGGTGTGATAGGTTGGCGACGCTATACAACCTTGCGGTCGAATGCGTCGTAAAATATCCCGATTCTTCTTCTTCAAGAATAAAACGCCTTCAAATCATTTGTTCGTTTCCTATCCTAGTGTCTCACAGACAACCAGATGGGATCCACCACACATCGTCGTTTGAAGTCATCCACGTTACGTGGATGACTTATAAGGCAACTTCCTGAGCAACGGCAGAGAAAATGATCACAAAATTATACTTAATCGATGTCAACCAAGTTTATATCTCCATACCTGTCACTCCTGACGCGCCCACACCGCACAACTAATACATATTCACAATACTCCTGAAGAGTTCGTGCACCGACTGATATATGGGAGGGTCTAAAATGTTACTTCGGGATATGGGTTTCGGAATGTATAATGGTTTAAGGAAAGTTATACTAAAACAATCCGTCGAAACAAAATATTCTCACGACCATGAAACCTTTTTTTTGTGAGAAAGCTGGAAAATGTATTCAAGTCATTTCTTATTAATATTAAATGTATTTCGATGCACTTTTTAGTTCATGTCTGGAATGTTTAGTTGAAGGAAGAATGACTTGGAAGGATGAAAAGCGACTAGACGGGCTGGCAAATTGCCGCTGTAAAACCGACTACCGTTACGGACGAGCGGAAATTGGCGTCTCATTTCGCACCATGATTGCTATGAAATATAAAAAAATGTAAAGAAGTTAGAGGAAACCGCCAACAGAATTACGGGGGATTTTTCTCAATTAATCATCAGGATTATGAGAAGATATTAATAATTGGATCAGAATGAAGTTTACAGGATCGTCAGTGTATTAGAACAACGCACGTAAATCTGAATTTTTCCTTAGTGGGAAATCCTCGCGGTCGGGGTGGCATTAGCACAACTTTTCCCCCTTGTTGATTAAATTCTCAAGAAGTATAAGTCATGCAATCAACAGAGAGTGAAATTGCTGGTTCTATGGAGCTTTCCTTTGGCGCAAAGTCTCGGCAGGTTTTAAGAACGTTTTGATACCATTCAGGCAATTTTCATGGGAAAATCCATCCTATATCTTTTATGTATATCGCTTCTGACTGCTTTATTATATAAATATGAACGTTTTTATCCATGTCATTTGATGGAGAACATATTATTATTCAAGAAAGCAAAAGAAATGCATTGTCCATGGCTTTTCTTGGCGATGGTTTGAATAGCTCCGGCCGGAGTGGGAACTGGAGAGCGGTGAATCCATCGAATCAAAAGAACGGACCTTCATACGCGGTTGGGTATTACACGAAGGATTTCCTTGGAAGCTCTTCGTTGCTATCCGGGTGGAATTGGTTGCATGCTTTCCTCGAGGTACGAGAGTTGGTATTTATGACTAGGTACCTACCTACCTATATCAAATATCTTCACGGTTATTCGAGTTACTGATTTGGATAAACCAAAGCCACAAGCATATATTGCGTGACGGGATATATTTGGATAATGCAAGGAGCAGGAAGTGAGACTATTAATTGCTGCGATGTATTGCCGACCAGCGTAGGAATGAACAAAATTGATTGTTTTGATTTTGTCTTTAAAATCCTGTTTTCACTTACCATGTTTTGAATGGTGAATGTTTTTCTTTCAAAAAGAGGGTTAGGGCGTCTTCAGTGCACATAGACTTTGCAGGTAGCGTATATATGTATGCATTCAAGCATTATTTGTGCACTCAGAATTCAGAGCTTTTTTAATCCTGAAAGATCCCCAAAGAAGCTTGATACTTGTTTAACCTACAAAACAACCTTAATCTAACATAACTTAGCCAAACCTAATACCTTTGTATGCTTCATGGAGGTAAAATGTGTGTAAAACTTGTCTTGTGAACAAGTGGTAATGCCCATAAAAATTCATATGTCATGATAAAATATGGCTCATCCACAATATTTTTGGTATTTTGGGGAAATGCTACCCTTTGCAGGTTACCAGTTTGTGGATGCCACTCTGGCTCTCAGTGTTCAGCCATACATTCTTCTGGGCACATCTAGGCCTGTTCTGAGGTTTTTCACAATTGAAGAACATACACATGAAGGCATGGGTGGCTGTTTATTAATTCACCTGCACTGCACCAGACAATTACACATGCACAAATGGAATGCTATGGAATGTTATGGAATATGGAATGATCAGTGGAATTAAGGTCAAATGCAGACTGCAGTGATCCATATGTTGACATCATTTGTACTTGTGCATACTAGCAAGCTGGTACCCTTCCAATCTGGCTGCATCTCATGTTTGGCCCACTACTGCCTCCTCTTGGAATATTCCTACAGATGACCTGCAATAACAAATGTGCATTTTCCTCAATTATGTTGGAACTTTTATGTGGTAGGGGACCCAGTGTGACTGAACAGTATAACAGTACAATCGCCCAATTATTGTGGAAGTTATGCTACCTAGAACTCCGAGTGCAGTTGGATCACTTCGCCTGACCTGGTGACCTGACCTGAGATAACCCAGGATTAAAAATGTATGAAGATATGCGGAAAAGACCAATGAACAGCTATGCGAGGTTTGCCTTGCTAACCCGATTAGTTTCGCGGAAAATGAGGAAAAACCGGAGGGGCAGATAACTGCCCCCGGACCTGCGAGTGTTAATACAGATATAAAGTGATGCGTCACCATCACTATATCTCTACCGACATAGCTAGTCCGGCAGAGTCCAGGCGTACCTTAGTACCGACGTGTGGGCAGGGCAGGGCAGGCCGGGCCCGCCCGAGGGGCGACAGCCCGGGGGGGAGGGGGGCGACCACCCGTCTCAAGCGCCCGTCGACCAGAGAATGACCGAGTGCCTCACGCAGCGCGTCCGAAGCAACCGACAGTACGTCGTTATCGTGTGACCAACACATCACTGCTGCGCCGCATGGCCCGGGCGTCGGCTCCGAGTCGAGAACAATGGCTCGCGCTGTCCATCCGACGTACGTCAGCTCAGAGTCAGATATAAGAGCTGCCTCTGATGGCATCCAGAGACTGGCCTTTGTGAGGCCCGCGCGGTATCGAGGCCGGACAGCGAGCTGTCAGCATTTCACAGGACGTTGCTTAACAACAACTGACTGGCAGAGGAGCGGCACTGTTGCCTCTGGTCTCGCGACACAGCGACCGACACTCTAGCGACATACGACGTGCAATTCGCCACAGCCCACTGACAGCTGGTATAGACATAATTGACACGCCTGTCCATAGGGCTCCTACATCACCCACTGACGTCACGTCACTTAACATGGCATTCACCATCTGACGACGACGGCGGAGCGCGCCGGGGTACCGGGGGTCACCTTGGCTGTGACTGGGACGGCCGGTGGCTGTGGCCGGAAGACAGGGCGGGCAAAGTCCACTGGCCGACCTCGTCTGGGGCGTCGGCCGATAGGTATGCGACGGAGGGATACAGGGTACGTGCCGCAAACTTGTCCGGACCGGAATGGAGTGGGTAGGGGGATGCGTTTAGAGGATTAAGATGCCCAGAAAACCAACTTCGTTACGGTACCAGTGGTTCTGGTGTATGACAGGTGTACACGTATCTGTGTTTGCGTGGCTGATGCACTGTTTGTGTGGAAAATTTACTAGTGTCTCTGTTTGCGTGACAGGTGTGTCAGAAGGATTCATCGGCGCACCCGACACCCGTCTACTACAATCTGGGAGAGATGGGACGTGCCGTATTTGGCTGGGATTCCAGCCGGGGTCTGTTCCACATCAGCTATGTCGGCGTGTTCGGGCGACAGCGCAGGTACGGTCTGATGCAGCTCCTGCCAGCGCCACCACTGTCGGTGACGGGGTCCTGACACATCAGGGTACATCAGGGTACGTCGGGGTGTGTCACCACTAGGGTGCATCGGGGCGTGTGGTACTTCAGGGTGTGTCACCATCAGGGTGCATCAGGGTGTGTCACCACTACGGTACACCAAAGTGTGTCACCACCAGGGCAAATCAGGGTGTGTCACCACCAGGGTACATCAGGGTGTGTCACCACCAGGGTACATCAGGGTGTGACACCATCACGGTACATCAGGGTGTCACCATCAAATGTGCAAGTTGGTACGGTCCCAACTTTCTGTAATAGCCGCCGAAAAGTAGTATTTTAGCGAAGAGGACGCAAAAATTATCCCCGTCTTGCGCCCCCCCCCCTCCCCCTACCCCGCCAGAAAAAAGGTGTGCAACAGTGGCACCGTCATGCGGCGGAAACATCCATCTTTGTCTTAGGAGCACAAGCATAGCCTTATTGTGCCATTTATACCTTCATTAGCTGCGAAGTTCGCAATTTCCTAGTTTGTGGAAAATGAATGCTGTATGTATGTCTGGTAGTGGAAATAAAATGCACGTAAAACAGCATTGTGATGGAATGTGCATGCTTAACCAGCGCCGTCTTGGGGGAGGGGTCTTGAAAGTGAAAGAACGGCGCACGGCAGCGCCCCGAAATTTGGCATACCTTTTCCCACATCAATTTGGCATGTTGTGTCAAATGTTTTAAGTCAGGGCATCTAGGGTCAACGAGTTAGTATAGGTCAAGTAAGGTCACCTACAAGAAAGTTATACCAGTCAAATACAGATATTTTAATGAAACTCAGCGTTTGCTTATCTTTAGGGTTGAAACAAAACGAACGAGAGGAATTTTTCATTTTTCCGTTTTTGATTACTTATTAGTTTTGCATATTTGCCTATTAGAGTTGAAATCGAAGATTCTGGCTCAAGTAGGCATTTTTTGTTAGTGCAAGGTGGTTTTTTAAAACCTAGGTTTACCCTAGGTCCCTTGGTGTGGTGGTGTTCCAGCCAGGAATACCAGCTGGAATCCCTTGATGTGATGGTATTCCAGGGTGGCCAATGTCAATATCACGAGTTGGCGGTGTACCAGGGTGACCGATATCACTGTCATGATGTGAGGGTATTTCAGTGAGACCAGTGTGACTGCAATGATGTGACGGTGTTCCAGGGTGACCAACGTGACTCTCGTGTGTGACTGGTCGCGGGCGGAGCCCAACTCCGCGCTCTACGTCTTCCCTCAGAACCCAGCCACCCCGTATGACTATGTGAGTACGAAATGAGCCGCACATTCCATCGGCGTGCTGTGCCGTGTTGTCGGAGTTGGTGTCCATCCTGGACCATGTTTTGCCTGTAGATTTGTCGGAGTTGGTGTCCATCCTGGACCATGCTCTGCCGATATATTTGTCGGAGTTGGTGTCCATCCTGGACCATGCTCTGCCGATATATTTGTGGAGGTTGGTGCCATCCTGGGCCACTGTCTTTCCTGTTGCTGCAGATATGTTCGATGCAAATAAACAGAATATATATTGCTCTTGCTGTCCACTCAAATGACAATGGCTGAGCATATCACGCATAATTGAAGGCTGCCAGTCAGCTAACTTTGCTGAATCCCCAGTTTGGCTGTGTGTTTCCGTGCTGAGAGTGGCCGCACGAGGGGAGCAGCGTTCGGTGCCCGTGCGACGTAACCCGCCAGGGAGGGCAGCGTGTGTCTTCCTCCTGAGCGGCGCAGAATACAGGCGCGGTATGACCATGACAGTGCAGGCGCCCTCAAGCCCAGATATCTCACTGGCGCAGTATACAGGCGCGGTATGACCATGACAGTGCAGGCGCCCTCAAGCCCAGATATCTCACTGGCGCAGTATACAGGCGCGGTATGACCATGACAGTGCAGGCGCCCTCAAGCCCAGATATCTCACTGGCGCAGTATACAGGCGCGGTATGACCATGACAGTGCAGGCGCCCTCAAGCCCAGATATCTCACTGGCGCAGTATACAGGCGCGGTATGACCATGACAGTGCAGGCGCCCTCAAGCCCAGATATCTCACTGGCGCAGTATACAGGCGCGGTATGACCATGACAGTGCAGGCGCCCTCAAGCCCAGATATCTCACTGGCGCAGTATACAGGCGCGATATGACCATGACAGTGCAGGCGCCCTCAAGCCCAGATATCTCACTGGCGCAGTATACAGGCGCGATATGACCATGACAGTGCAGGCGCCCTCAAGCCCAGATATCTCACTGGCGCAGTATACAGGCGCGGTATGACCACTGACAGTGCAGGCGCCCTCAAGCCCAGATATCTCACTGGCGCAGTATACAGGCGCGATATGACCATGACAGTGCAGGCGCCCTCAAGCCCAGATATCTCACTGGCGCAGTATACAGGCACAGTCAGGACCATGCCTCAAGCCCAGAATATCTCACTGGCGCAGTATAAGGCGCGATATGACCATGACAGTGCAGGCGCCCTCAAGCCCAGATATCTCACTGGCGCAGTATACAGGCGCGATATGACCATGACAGTGCAGGCGCCCTCAAGCCCAGATATCTCACTTGCGCAGTAGATACAGACCTGGCATACGGAGGTATTCCCGCCTTGACACAATGAGACGATCCGCTTCACGCTCTCGTCATTATTGTCGCCTCGCACAGGGATGGCCAGGCAACGTGATTGTCAGTAAATGTTTGGCGCGCAAGCTCCAGGCGGGCCTGCCCGGTAATGTGGGTGCGCTGCTCGGTAGAACATCTTTTGGTTCGATTTTGCTATATAACCGGAATTTCCCGGCCTAGATATGGGTTCAGGGTCAATGGAACAAGCTCGCGGTTGCTTGGGCTCCGAATCCGTAAACACTTGTGCAAGACATGGAAAATTGTTCAGGGGCGCGGTTGTCGATTTCTGAAAATTATTGGGGGAAGGGTACAATACTTGAAGGCAATTGGCAGGCCCAAATGGGTATGGGGCGGGGGCACACTGGATAGGGTCCTATGTTGAATGTTGAAATTATTTAGGAGCAGGCCAAAACCAACATTGATGGGGCACTTGCCTCTCATAAGCATATAATACAACATTCCAGGAGGTGGCTTATTCGGCCCCTCCCCTGTGAGGTCTCGCCAACCAATGAACAATTAAAGAAAAAGGAACTATCGTTCGAACTGTTGTATTGTTTGCTACTCTTGAATACAAATAAACCCTTGAAATTATAAAAATGGTGGACGAAGGAGGAAATGAGAAATAATGTCAATTTTGTTTTGTTGTCTCTTAGAGTCAGACCAACCTTTGCGTTCAATTATTGCCAATCGACTCTAACTGAATAATACTTTCGATCGTTAAATATTGAAGGTCAATTAAAAACCAGAGGCGTATCCAGGGCAACCAAAATTGAGGAAATACTGCTGGTCAGGACAAACGTATTATGTAATCAACTTACTTCCACTCATAAACAAGGAAAATCGTCCCAATATTATACAAATTTATTCAACAAATTAAAATATATCACCTGGAGCTGACGTATCTCCATAAGGTCCACAGTGATGTTCATCTGTAAGGTTCACAGTGGCGTATGTAAGTAAGGTCCACGGGGACGTGTGTCCGTAAGGTCGGCAGTGCATGACGTAAGGTCGGGAGGGGACGAGCAGTCTAGGGGTAAGTTGCTCGTGTCACAATCGAAAGGTTGTGGGTTCTAGTCTAACCTGTCGCTACTCTTCGCCCGCGACCTATCGACGTGAGAGATTAGCGACGCTACATAACCGAACGGTCGATGCGTCGTAAAACCAATAACCAACCAACCAGCCTGCAAGGTGGGCAGTGTCCGTAAGGTCAGCAATGGCCGTAAGGTCGCCGGTGCCCGCAAGGTTAGCAGTGTCCGTAAGATCGTGTGTGTGCGTGTGTGTGTCTGTGTGTTTGGCCAGCCTGCCACCGTGTGGTGATGTCGGCTGTTTCCGGGGGCGTTTGTGGTGTCAGTATTTTGTTGCTGTTTGTTAAGGGTGAAAGGGTATGAGGAGTAATGTGGTGCGGATGAGAGGAAGCGAAGAAGATTATAGTTGTCTTGTAGAGGCGATTTGTGAGACAGTTGAGGTGACTTGAAGAATGGCGCGTAGAGGTAGTAGAAGTTGAGACGTCTTGCAGGCAGATGAAGTAGGAGTCGAAGCTGAGCTGGTGCAGAAGTGTAGAGTTTGCCAGTCCGGTCGGTGCCATGGGGTGGGGTGTAGTTGGAGGGTTGGGGTCGGGTCATCATTGCCAGTACTGAATTAACATTGCAAGAACAGTTAGTGTTTGTAAATATCACGTGGGGTTAGTTTTTTGTTTCTTTTTCTTTTTTGTTGCTTTTCTTTTTTTCTTTTTTAACATATCTTCATTTCTTTTTCTTTTTTCCCATTTTGTTGATTTTTCTTTTTCTTTTTTAACATATCTTAATTTTTTAAAATCTTTTTTAATCATAGTTCGTGGATCAGGCGTGTGATAGAGAGAAAGTGGAAGAGGTGCTCGTGTAGTGTTGGATGTTCATCGTTGAGAAGTGTCGTGATGTTTAGTGGGATGTTGTTCATTTTGCAGTAATTTGTGATGGGTTGTCTTTCTGTGTTGTATTTGGTGCAGTGTATGAGTATGTGTTTAATTGTGATTATTCGTTGACATGTTGTGCATTGTGGTCGTGGGAGTTGTAAGAGGTAGGAGTGCGTGAGTGCAGTGTGTCCTAGCCGTAATCGTGTTAGTATGCGTTCCTTTTGTCTAGTGTTTTGGTTGATGGTGTGCCATAGTTCGTGTTTTGGGTGTATTTCGTGTAGTTGCGTGATTGTTGGTCCCATGTTTGTTGAATGTCTTTGTTGATTGCCTGGCGTATTGTGGGGTAGTAGTCTGATTGTGAAAGTGGGCAAGGTGTGGTTTGTTGTAGTGTTGTGGCTATTTTGGCTTCGGTGTCTGCGTGTTCGTTGCCGTGTATGTTTGTGTGACTTGGGACCCAGAGTAGTGTTGGTCGTTGTGGTATAGTGAGTTTTTTTGTGGATTTGTAGTATTTTGGGTATGAGGGGGTGTTTGTATGTGGTGTGGGGTGTTATGCTCTGTAATGCTGATTTTGCGTCTGTAGCTATGATGTTGTGTTCAATTTTGGTGTTGTAGATGGTGCAGTATGCCGAGAAGATTGCGAATAATTCTGCTGTGTATGTGGATGCTGTGGCATGCAGACGGGCACGAAGGATGACCGGCGGCGGTGCTGCGTTGGGATACAGCACCGCCGCTGTGCCCGTCTGCTGTGTGTGTGATTTGGATCCGTCCGTGTAGATGATGTTGTGGTTTGGATGTTGAGCTTTGAAGTGGAGGAACAGATGGTGTATTTCTGCGTCCGTGTAGGTGTGCTTTGGCTGGTCTATGAGCAGTTGTATTTTGGGTGATTGGTGTTTCCACCATGCAGTGGGTGGTGGGAGTGTTTTTGCTGTGGGGAGTGTGATGTGTAGTCTATTTGCGTGTTGGTGGATGCGGCAGCCTATTGTAGTTTTAAGTCGTGTTGCGTTCATGAGTTGGTGTTTGCGTTTGGTGCGGATTTTTAGTGCCTGGGTGCATGGGTGTTGTGGGACGAGTTGTGTTTTGTAATGATATCTTAATAGTGTGTATGTGCGTCTGTGCTTCAGTTCTGGTATGTGGTTAAAGATGCGGAGAGCGAAAGAAGGTGAAGTGGTGTGTGCTCCTCTGGCTATTTGTAAAGCTTTGGGTTGCAGAGAATCTATAATTTTAAAGGTTGATTTAGTCGCATTTTCGAAGAGTGGGGATCCGTATTCCAAAATTGGCCGAATGATTGATTTGTAAAGAGCTAACAGTGTGTTTCTGTCGGATCCCCAGTTTGTGCCGGATAGTGCTCGGAGGATGTTTATTCTTTTTGATGCGCGTTTTTGGATGTCTAAGATATGTGGCCGGAAAGTGAGTTTAGGGTCTAAAGTGATGCCTATAAATTGTGTTGTGGTGACGAATGATATGGGAGTGTTGTCTATTTGTAGTGGTGGCAAGTCTGTGTATTTGTGGTAGCCGAAAAGCATACATTTTGATTTGCGTGGTGCAGTGTGTAAGTTTAGGGAGGTGAGTTTGCTATGCAGTTGTATTAATGTGGTTTGTAGTATTCCTAGTGCGTTTGTAGTATCCCGTAAGATCGGCAGTGTCTGTAAGGTCGGCAGTGTCTGTATGGTCGGCAGTACCCGTAAGGTCGGCAGTGTGTCAGGTGGACAGTGCCTGTAAGGTCAGCAGTGTCCGTAAGGTCGGAAGTGTCCGGAAGGTCAGCAGTGTCCGTAAGGTCGGCAGTATCTGTAAGGTGGGCGGTGTATGTAAGGTCAGCAGTGTCTGTCAGGTCGGCAGTGTCTGTAAGGTGGGCGGTGTACCCGTAAGGTCAGCAGTGTCCGTAAGTCAGGTCGGCAGTGTCTGTAAGGTCGGCAGTGCCCGTAAGGTTAGGCAGTGTCCGTAAGGTCGGCATTGAGTGTCCGTAAGGTCGGCTGTGACGTGGGCCGTGTCCGGCAGAGCATGACGCTGGTGTCGAGGTGCGCCTGCGCTGTGACGTGAGCCGTGTCCGGCAGAGCATGACGCTGGTGTCGAGGTGCGCCTGCGCTGTGACGTGAGCCGTGTCCGGCAGAACATGACGCTGGTGTCGAGGTGCGCCTGCGCTGTGACGTGAGCCGTGTCCGGCAGAACATGACGCTGGTGTCGAGGTGCGCCTGCGCTGTGACGTGAGCCGTGTCCGGCAGAACATGACGCTGGTGTCGAGGTGCGCCTGCGCTGTGACGTGAGCCGTGTCCGGCAGAACATGACGCTGGTGTCGAGGTGCGCCTGCGCTGTGACGTGAGCCGTGTCCGGCAGAGCATGACGCTGGTGTCGAGGTGCGCCTGCGCTGTGACGTGAGCCGTGTCCGGCAGAACATGACGCTGGTGTCGAGGTGCGCCTGCGCTGTGACGTGAGCCGTGTCCGGCAGAACATGACGCTGGTGTCGAGGTGCGCCTGCGCTGTGACGTGAGCCGTGTCCGGCAGAACATGACGCTGGTGTCGAGGTGCGCCTGCGCTGTGACGTGAGCCGTGTCCGGCAGAACATGACGCTGGTGTCGAGGTGCGCCTGCGCTGTGACGTGAGCCGTGTCCGGCAGAACATGACGCTGGTGTCGAGGTGCGCCTGCGCTGTGACGTGAGCCGTGTCCGGCAGAACATGACGCTGGTGTCGAGGTGCGCCTGCGCTGTGACGTGAGCCGTGTCCGGCAGAACATGACGCTGGTGTCGAGGTGCGCCTGCGCTGTGACGTGAGCCGTGTCCGGCAGAACATGACGCTGGTGTCGAGGTGCGCCTGCGCTGTGACGTGAGCCGTGTCCGGCAGAACATGACGCTGGTGTCGAGGTGCGCCTGCGCTGTGACGTGAGCCGTGTCCGGCAGAGCATGACGCTGGTGTCGAGGTGCGCCTGCGCTGTGACGTGAGCCGTGTCCGGCAGAACATGACGCTGGTGTCGAGGTGCGCCTGCGCTGTGACGTGAGCCGTGTCCGGCAGAACATGACGCTGGTGTCGAGGTGCGCCTGCGCTGTGACGTGAGCCGTGTCCGGCAGAACATGACGCTGGTGTCGAGGTGCGCCTGCGCTGTGACGTGAGCCGTGTCCGGCAGAACATGACGCTGGTGTCGAGGTGCGCCTGCGCTGTGACGTGAGCCGTGTCCGGCAGAACATGACGCTGGTGTCGAGGTGCGCCTGCGCAGGACGGCTGACGGCCGTGTCGGGCAGAGACGACGACGGCTGGTGTGCGGGGGCGCCCTGCGCCTGTGACGTGGCGTGTCGGCGCCGCCGCCGACCTGCTGTCGGCGTGCGCCGGCGCCTGGTGACGTGGGCGCCACCGGCTGGGATGGTGCCCAACGCCGCCTGCTGTCGTCGCTGCCCGGCCACGTCAGGGTAGGAGCGACATCTGGTCAGGGTGTCGGGGGCGTCTGGTCAGGATGTGAGGGGCGTCTGGTCAGGGTGTGAGGGGCGTCTGGTCAGGGTGTGAGGGGCGTCTGGTCAGGGTGTGAGGGGCGTCTGGTCAGGGTGTGAGGGGCGTCTGCTCAGGGTGTGAGGGGCGTCTGGTCAGGGTGTGAGGGGCGTCTGGTGGGGGTGTCAGGGGCGTCTGGTCAGGGTGTGAGGGCGTCTGGTCAGGGTGTGAGGGGCGTCTGGTCAGGGTGTGAGGGGCGTCTGGTCAGGGTGTCGGGGGCATCTGGTCAGGGTGTGAGGGGCGTCTGGTCAGGGTGTGAGTGGCGTCTGGTCAGGGTGTGAGGGCGTCTGGTCAGGATGTGAGAGACGTCTGGTCAGGATGTGAGGGGCGTCTTGTCAGGGTGTGAGGGGCGTCTGGTCAGGGTGTAGGGGCGTCTGGTCAGGATGTGAGTGGCGTCTGGTCAGGGTGTGAGGGGTCTGGTCAGGGTGTGAGGGCGTCTGACACGGTGTCAGATCACGGTGTGAGGGGCGTCTGGTCAGGGGTGTGAGGGCGTCTTGTCAGGGTGTGAGGGGCGTCTGGTCAGGTGTGTAGGGGCGTCTGGTCAGGGTGTGAGGGGCGTCTGGTCAGGGTGTGAGGGCGTCTGGTCAGGGTGTGAGGGGCGTCTGGTCAGGGTCTGAGGGGCGTCTGGGCAGGGGGTGAGGGGCATCTGGTCAGGGTGTCAGGGGCGTCTGGTCAGGGTGTGAGGGGCGTCTGGTCAGGGTGTGAGGGGCGTCTGGTCAGGGTGTCAGGAGCGTCTGGTCAGGGTGGTCTGGTCAGGGTGTCAGGGACGTCTGGTCAGGGTGTGAGGGGCGTCTGGTCAGGGTGTCGGCGTCTGGTCAGGGTGTAGGGCCGCCTGGTGGTGTGAGGGGCGTCTGGTCAGGGTGTGAGGGGCGTCTGGTCAGGGTGTCAGGGGCGTCTGGTCAGGGTGTCGGGGCGCTGACCGGCCACGTCTGGTCAGGTGTGAGGGCGTCTGGTCAGGGTGTGAGGGGCGTCTGGTCAGGGTGTGAGGGGCGTCTGGTCAGGGTGTGAGGGGCGTCTGGTCAGGGTGTCGGGGGCGTCTGGTCAGGGTGTGAGGGGCGTCTGGTCAGGGTGTGAGGGGCGTCTGGTCAGGGTGTGGGGGGCGTCTGGTCAGGGTGTGAGGGGCGTCTGGTCAGGGTGTGAGGGGCGTCTGGTCAGGGTGTCGAGGGGCGTCTGTCACGGTGTCGGGGGCGTCTGGTCAGGGTGTAGGGCGTCTGATCAGGGAGCGTCTGGTCAGGGTGTGAGGGGCGTCTGGTCAGGATGTGAGGGGCGTCTGATCAGGGTGTCCTGATCAGGGAGCGTCTGGTCAGGGTGTGAGGGGCGTCTGGTCAGGATGTGAGGGGCGTCTGGTCAGGGTGTCGGGGGCGTCTTGTCAGGATGTGAGGGGCGTCTGGTCACGGTGTCGGCACCAGGAGGGGGTGGGAGGGAGCTGGCCAGAGTGGTGTCGGGGGCATCTGATCAGGCTCGCCAGGCGGTGGTGAGAGGTACCGGGTAAGAGTGGAGTCAGGGTTCCAGGGACATCTAGTCCGGGTGGTCAGGGTACGGGTGGGGGCGGTAGGCGAAGGCCTGTGATCCGTGATGTGCGCTCTGTAGCATGTAATCACGAGGTCGATGGGCGCTAAATGACCTCTTAGTCGGCGCGTCCTTAAGTCCAAGTAATCAATTATATCAATCACGAGGCTGCTGACGAGTCTGTCCAGCTGGTCACATACATTTTGATGTGGTCGTGGTGATAATATATCAAATGAAACGTATGTGCTTGGTGGTGTGTCAGATTCATTGCAATTAACCTGTTGCTTATCACAAAACAGAGTCGGGATTAGTATAATGCCAGAGTTAGTTCCGGTGTTCCACTGGTTTCCGCATCTTGGTATATCCGCACTTTGCGTTTCTTTTTCTCGGTAGTCCTCACTATCCCACACTGATTGTCTTTGGTATGCGAACATCACAATTCCCTGTTTGATTCAATTACACACATAATTTGTACCTTCAGTGGGAATATTGCCGATAAATTAAATCTCCCATCAGTCTATTGTTTTGTGTCCGTTTTAACGGGCATGATATGATCTAAGCTTAGGATCAACAGAAAGGGTAGGAGCGTTGTGGATTAAAGGCGTGATGCGGGAACGCGGGAAAGGAAGTCAGAGGTGACGCGTATCATGACGTTCCGTTATCTTTCTGCCCGAGAGCCGAGCTGACGAACGACAGGCGTATACTCGCTGAATAGGATACAGCCGAATTATGAGAACAATGGGCGATCATCAAATTGCATTATATCGAGCGTTTGCATCTTCTTCATTCACGATCTTCATAATTCGGTTTCAACATGGTTCGCTTATGGTTTGACCAGGGCAGGATCACCTGGCACGATGCATGTATCTTGTGACATGCGTGTCAGTGGTTTGATCAGTACGGTGTCACCTTCTGACGTGAGTATGGGCGCTAAATGACCTCGCAGTCGGCGCGCCATTAAGCCAAAATAATCAATCATTCTGACTTGAGTGTGGTTTGATCAGGACGGTGGCACCTTCTGGCATGTATGTGCGTAGTTTGACCAGAGCAGGATCGCCTTACCGTAGTCGACGCACCCTAAAACACATCCACGACCACGGGGTTGCCTTCTGACGTACCGTATGCTTTGACCAGGACGGGATTGCCTTCTGCACCACCTGCCGTCGAGCGGACGCGGACGGGTACGACCAGATCTGACGGCAGCCAATCAGCAGCCGGGCCGCCGGCCAATCACCTCTGACTAGATCTGGCGGCAACCAGTCAGCAGCCGGGCCACCGGCTGTCGGCCAATCATCTCCGACCAGATCTGACGGTAACCAATCAGCCGCCGGCTGTCGGCCAATCATCTCTGACCAGATCTGACGGCAACCAATCAGCAGATGGGCAGCCGGCTGTCGGCAAGATCCCGGAAGGCCAGCCTTCATGTGCCGCCCGGAAGGGCTCGTGATACCACACCGACCACCGATCGGATGGATTTGAGAGGCCATGTTTGTGTGAGGCTAGTGACATAGCCAGTTCAGTTGCTTGGCGTCCCCGCCGCAGCGATAAGACAGCGTTCGGGGGTGGGGCGTGTTCTGCTGTGTTGTTACAATGACATGCGTGACGCCGATGGCGGCGTGGCGTGTATGATGCTGAGTGCGGTGTACCGGCCACTGGTGCCTTTCGGCTATTGCCGGGCCACGGCCGACTCGGTCTGCCTGGTGTGTGTGTGTGTGTGTTGGCTGTGTACCGTGGTGCCCTGTTGCGAGCTTGTCTGCCATGGCGCCATTGTGATGCGCTGTGGCTTCACCCACTCAATGTCAGTGGCATGGTCTGGGGCTCCGCCCACTCGATGTCAGTGGCATGGTCTGGGGCTCCGCCCACTCATTGTCAGTGGCATGGTCTGGGCAGGCGCAGGTTTGGTGCCCATTGGGCATTATCAGTCGCGGAGGCCTGGCACTAGAGGCCAGGTTCAGGCCCGATGGATTTCGCCGTCCGAACACCACCCCGGCATTTGTCTCTCAGGTGCGGGGCGGACTGTGCCGGAGGTACGTGGCCTACCATTAGTTGTTTATTTTTGGCGTGTGTCCGAACAACATTTATATAGCGTCAATACATACGCAAACCTTCGCGTGATGATCATGAATTGGGGTTTAGGGACGCGACGACTGTCATGGTCATTTTGCGCCCATAACTGTGTTTACAGGCTACGCTCCTACAGTAGGCAGTAAGACAAAATATTCAGGGACGGCGATAGATGACATCAAAATTTGCTTGTCGAAGGAAGATAAAAATGTCCCCAGATGACACAACCTCAGTCATCCTTTAGGAGCATACGCAGTGTCGCTGCTAACACGTCCTAAAATCTGGTGTAGAGGTTCTAATGATAAACAGCCTATTAAAACATAAACGGTAAGAGGGTCAGAACACCGTGGGCACAAAGGTCGGTCATCACCGGTCAGTATATAGCTGTGCATCGCGAAGGCAATAGCTGTGTATCGCGAAGGCATGCCCTATCCTCAGTCGACAAAGCGTCACTTCCTCTCGTCGCGAGGTCCGGTGTGAGAACTACCATAATCCTAGTTCTGGTTTTATAACTCGGTTTACTGGGCTTGGAATTCCAGGCTCTTTGCCATTCAGATCGTATATATGATAAAATGGAAGGATATATCTCTTGGCGGAAGAGGTAGGCGAATTTCACGGCCATTGCTGGTAGCGTGCTTGGCGGCCACATCGGCAGCTTCATTTCCAGCAAGTCCAACATGACTAGGCATCCAGCAAAATATGATATTTTTGTCGAGAACAGTTTGATTTGACATTGCGAAGAATCCTTTGGACAAGCCTGTTATCTGGGTTGAAACTTCATTGCCAGCAGACTGCTTAAGGAGTCCGTAAAAACCACGTGATTTGTGAACTGGTCATCCTGTATATAGTAAAGAGATTGCAAAATGGCATATAGTTCAGCAGTAAAAATCGACGCTTCGGTACGCGGAAATATCCAATGCCGCGTCGACCGACTCACGCGCATCCTACTCCCGACGAGGACTTGGAGCCGTCTGTGTATATGCGAGATAATTCACGATACTGGTGTATTTTCTCAAACACCAACATGCGGAGTTCTTCGGAGTTGACACTCCTTCTTTGAGCAGGACAGAGCAAGGTCTGTCTGGACTGGGACAACCTGCCAAGGGGGGGGGGGGAGAGTCGGAGTGACAGCGCGTGCTACAGAACGTGGTTTGATGTTGCACTTACGAGATGTCGGGGTCATGCGTCCAGAAAGAAGGTAGGACACGCTGATTACTGAGTGGACGGAGTGGCAGCGATGGCCTTGAAAATATCCATTTGTATGCTGTGTGCATCCGGCTCTGTGCGACCTTACATGAGTATCTCGCTCCCAGTAGTGTACGGCGTAACGCAAGAGGAAGTTCATCAGTCTCGGCCATTAAGCTACCGACCGGTGAAGTACGGAAAGCTCCAGTGGAAATACAAAGGGCTGTATTGTGGATTACGTCCAGACAGCGTTTCGTTGTAACGCACGCCCCATCATATATAAAACATCCATAGTCGATTATAGAGCGTACGAGTGATCGGTACATAAGAAGCAAAATACTTCTGTCTGCCCCATACGAGCACCTGGAGACAGTCCTCATCACCTGCAGCCTCTTAGTGCATTTCTGCGTAAGATCTTTGATGTGGGTGCTTTACATTAGTCGGCGGTCCATCCATATACCTAGGGACTTCACAGCAGGCTTGAATGGAATATAGTGCCCGTTGAGTATAATAATAGGGTCGGTGCAAAAGCGCCTGCGGCAGAAGTGCACAGCGATGGTTTTAGACGTGGACATGACGAAGCCTGTTTTATCACACCAACCCTGAACCTTCCGGACAACCAGCTGGAGTTGTCTCTCCATTGTGCGAACAGAGCGCGAAGAACGCCATCCGGCGAAATCACCTACAAATAGCGCTTTGCCTACGGACGTCGGCAGTGATGTAGCCACATCATTGATAGCGACAGCAAACAATGTTGCACTTCATACACTTCCCTGAGGGTCTCCGTTAAGTTGTGGAAAAGTGCCAGATAGTGTGCGGCCTATTCTAACACAAAACGTTCTGGAAGCTAAAAGTTTGTCAGGAAGAACCCCATGGAGCCTCTGACACACATATTATGTAACCTCGTCAGTATACCGTGACGCCATGTCGTGCCATATGCGCCATCAATGTTGAAAAATAATGCAGCTGTATGTTGGCGCTTCATAAACCCGGAGTGGACGATGGAGTCAAGTGTTAAAATATGAAGTGTGCTACAGTGTTTTCGGAAGCCACTCTGAGTCATGGTAAGAAAATTGTTATATTATAAAAACCACATCAATCGGACATCAACTATTTTCTCAACCAGTTTGCATAGCGGGCAGGTAAGCGAGATGGTGCGGTAGTGCAGTGGGTCCTCTCCATATTTATTTGGCTTCCGTATAGGCACAACAATTGCCTCCCGCCACGAAGATGGAAATGTGGCTGATGCCGTCGTGGCGACGGGGTGGCCGGCCTCCGAGGAGGATCTTTCTCAGCTCCTTGGTGACTCCTATCGCGGGTCCTTTCCATTTGAACAAGGCGCGCTCACTTTTCCTCGCGAGCGCGTCTCTCGGCTTCTTGGTATTGGAGGTTAATATCTTGGATTTTGATTGGTCGTCGAGACGGAGATGTAGGTGCGAACGTGGAAGTCGATGGTGGGGGCGAGGCCTGGCTCACGGGAAGGGGGAGGTTCAGGTAGGGAGGAAGTGCAGAGAAGAGATTTCGGGATGGCGCTGGGGGATGTGGGGGGCGATGGGACGTTGGGGGGACGGACGGGACATTGGAGATGGGGATTTCCGGGTAGGTGATGAGGTAGATGGAGAGGACCTAGGGTTGGACTAAAAGGACCGAGGTGTCCTGGATCGTTGGACCAAAGTCCACTCCCACCCTCGAGGGTTGATCTGGGATGGGCCTGAGATGGGGGAGCGGGGCATCCACTCGTGGAGGGTGGGGCCTCAGTCACCTCACTGTCAATTTGGGTTGGCTGCCCTTGCCTTCCAAGCGACAAGGGGACTCCGAAAGATCGCAGCAGGGTCATCAGCTGAGCTATGAGCTCAGATGCCATATCGGCTGTACGTGTTCGGCATCGACAGAAGATTTCTTACGAGAATGTTGTGTGGTTGGAGGGTTATGTTGTGCTTTTGTCGCATACGACACCCTTGGGTGGGCTGCCTCATAAAACTCACGCGCCTCCCTAAATGTGATCTTTCTAGAAAATTTAATCGCAACTATCTCCTCTTTCAGAGAAATAGGACAGGAACGGTCATCAGCAGCATGGTTTTTTATTGGGGCCACAATTAGAGCACATTGGGCTCTCCGCTTCGCATTTATCTCTGGCATGTTCCGTTGAACCACATCTTGCACATGTTTTACGATTTCTACAGCCCTACGAAGTGTGTCCGAAATGGGAACACCGGAAGTGGGTTAGGTACAAACACACAGACCTCCACACGGACGTATCCAACGGTGAACTCTGTGTGATCGGTCATGCGAAATGTTAGTATGAAGTTTGTCTGTTCGTCGAGTTCCTTGCCCCCTTCCTAATCGTTATCCTTCGCGCCTCCACCACTCCCCACTCAGCCAAGCCATCCACCACGTCAGCATCCGACACATCCCCGAGGCCATAACAATTGATGACGTCTTTATAGTAATTTTTCGTACTGTGTGAGAACTTGGATATTAACGGCGACTGTTCGCCTACTACCTTCATTCCGTACAGTGTATCTTAATTCAGTCGCTTCCATCACCCCCTCGAGTGGTCTGCAGTTTTAAATTCCACCTCCAGGCCTCCGTCTCTAAGTTGTTGGCACCTCAGTACAACCCCCATCCTGTCACACGTCTCTTTTCTTCGAAATGGTGTAAGTGATGATAAACTTTTACCTTCTTCTACAGGCTTGATGAGAATGCGTGACGCCGGAAGACTGGTATGTTGACTGGTCTGTCCCCTACTAGATGGAACAGGTGAGTTTTTTTTTGTGTGCGATTGCCATGAAGTGTAATTGGTTTCAGCTCCTCGGGCGCCCCACCGCGAAGGGTCATACTGGGGGGACGCCTGGGTCCCGCGGACGGGAGGTCGCCAGGCACCCGAGGAGCTATACGGGGCAGGCGGCGCCTTCGCCCGGTCGGGAGAGAGAGACTCACCACCCCGACCGGGATCCAGCACGCCCACCCCTGAACCCCGGCCGGTGGGCACCGGGAAGAGACCCAGGCCTCCGGCTCGAGGCGAACAGCCACTTGGCCCGCGTGAGGCCCCACGGGCCCGCCCGTTCCTCCGGGATATCGGGACCAAAGAGGTGTGTTGGTCCCCCGTCACAACTAGCACCGTGCGACGGGAACCTCAACCTGCACTGGTCTCCACTCTGCCGCCCCGGTAGCTCAGTTGGTTAGAGCGCTGGCCTGCACTGGTCTCCCCTGTACTGGCAACACAGAGTTCGAGTCGCTTCGCGCGCTCGCATTTAGCCCCCGGCCGGGAGTGTCAGTTGGCAGCTGGCCAGATAAGGCCGGGGACGAGCTACCGGGCGGCCGTATCGGTGCACTGGCGGCACGTTAAACTTTCGGTCTAAATTCTGCCGTTGAGCTGGAGCTCATGGATCGGGTGGTGGGGCCAGGGTTCACGCAACAAGCTCTGCCTAGCAATAGAACCCTGGCTCCTAAAGCCACCCCAACAACTCTGACTAAATTTATTATTTTTAAAAAAAAACTCCAGGACTCCGTCAACCCCCGGGGACGGGCCGAGGGGGCGCGGCTACCCCGATAAAACAGAGCTGGTGGGCAGGACCGGGGAAGTTGCCCTGCCTGCTCATAGTAGGGGTAGTTGGTGTTGCAGGGCCAGATGAAGAACATGGACGTTGGGATTGGAATAGGAGCGTACGAATGGAAGGACGAGTGAGGAACTCTTGGTCTCACTCCTCGCCGGTACGATGATCGCCGGGTCTTTGGGGTACGCAATCCCCCCACCATGAAAAGGTGGTACCTCATCGGGGGTGGGGGGCGGGTGGTGAGACCTGCGCGAGAATATCGCCGGTGCTGCCTGCTACCTCGTTCCCAGTTTTGCTTACGTGGTGGACTGGTGGCCATGTTCTCTCACAGACGTACCTTGTCCCTTGTCGGCTGACATACAATGCACCGCTACTCGCTAGGCCTACGACCTTTTGGTTTACCCTTAGGACGTCACGTCGATGTGGTGACAGTTCCACGGCCATATCAAACGGTGAGGTGGGGCTGGGAAGATATATAATACCCCGTCGCTAACGGCAGAGGTTATCAGCAATGTCGTTTATCCACGTCAAATCCGCACGGAATTTCTGAGCTGTTGCACAGCTCTTATCACTACTTTTGGCTTTTTTTTTTTTGGGGGGGGGGGCGATTTCTAAAACATAAGTTTGCAAACCTACGACGGAGTTAATTTGCACGCCCAGGGCTGTACATACAGCAGTACATACGCCATCCAGCCGTACATACAGCAGCCAGCGAAACACACCATCCTGCCATACATATAACAGGCAGTCTTACATACAACAGTCAACCGCACACGAGCAGCCAGGTATATCCAGCAAACCTTACATGACCAGCTCGGTACATCACCAGCCAACCGTACACGAGGAGCCCCATGACCAGCCCCGTACATGAGGTGCGGTGCAGGACCAGGTAGTGTACCACCATCCAACCGAACATGCGCATACCTCATTCAGTCGACGCGCCCCTAAACTCCAATTCATCATCATCAGCATACCTCATTTGTATACCATAGCCATATCTAGTCGCATGAGCCACATCTTAGCAGGATATTTATCACAGTGCATGATCACAGATTAGTCGTAGATCATGACCATATTGATTAGTATGAGCCATATCTAGTGTATTCGAAGTAGCACCGTAATACTGCGAAAGCAGGCACTGAATATTGCCAGAAAAACCAGCCGCGCATGCCCCGCCAACTGCACCTCACACCTCGGACTCCGCGCCGCTGAAGAGATGACCCGCCAACTGCACCTCCCACCTCGGACTCCGCGCCGCTGAAGAGATGACCCGCCAACTGCACCTCCCACCTCGGACTCCGCGCCGCTGAAGAGATGACCCGCCAACTGCACCTCCCACCTCGGACTCCGCGCCGCTGAAGAGATGACCCGCCAACTGCACCTCCCACCTCGGACTCCGCGCCGCTGAAGAGATGACCCGCCAACTGCACCTCCACCACCCCACTCGGACTCCGCGCCGCTGAAGAGATGACCCGCCAACTGCACCTCCCACCTCGGACTCCGCGCCGCTGAAGAGATGGCCCGTCAACTACACCTCCCACCTCAGACTCCGCGCCACCGAAGAGTCGACACACCCACCCGCATGCCACCTACTCGCCAGTGTAGACGGGCACGCGCTTCTCCTTGAAGGCTGTGAGGCCTTCCACGCGGTCCTTGGTGGGTATCAGCTGGGCGTAGCAGGCCTCCTCGATGGCCAGCCCAGACGCGAGGTCCACCTCCATGCCCATGTTGACTGCCTTCTTCACCATGCGCACACCGACGGGCCCGTTAGGCAGGATGCGGAGCGCCAGCTGCACGGCGCGTCGATAGGCGGCGTCGCCGGCCTCGGTCTGCGGCACAACGTGGTCCACCAGGCCGATGCGGCCGGCCTGCTCGCCGTCCAGCACCTGGCCGGTGAACATGAGCTCCTTGGCGCGCGCGGCGCCCACCAGGCGCGGCAGCCGCTGCGTGCCGCCGGCGCCGGGCATGATGGCCAGCCGGGTCTCCACCAGGCCGAGCTTGGCCGACGACGCGGCGACGCGCAGGTCGCAGGCCAGCGCCAGCTCGAGGCCGCCGCCCAGCGCCGCGCCGTCCATAGCCGCGATCACCGGCTGCGGCAGCGCGTGCAGCTCCGACATGAGCGCGCGCGCCCGCGAAACGAACGGTCCCACCTGCGGCAGTGGTGCCCGTGTCACCCCTCAACCGCAACACGGGCGCCACAAACACGCACGACACGAAGGTCCCACCTGCAGCACACGGGCGGCCCACAGAACACTGACACGACACGAACGGTCCCACCTGCAGCAGCGATGCCCGTGTCACCGCAGCAACACGACGGCCACAGAACACTGACACGACACGACCGCCCGCGACGGATATATTGTAAACTATAGGGTATCGCTGTAACGAACGTGGGCCATCGCCAATCCCCTGTGAGCCTATCGATAGATCAGTGGTTGGTGCCGTGCATTTTAATGTCTGTTTATGCCTGGTATACCTGTTTACAAATCTTGCTGCTTGGCAGCATTACGGGTACACTGGTCAACAAATGTCCGTGCTTCATGCGCATCGATCTCCTGCCTTTTCAGGGCACTATATTTATTTAGACATACGATCTCCTTCCAGCAGTGAGAACTGTTTTCCATTTTGGTTTAAGGGCACATGGGCAGTTAGTGGTTATTTTGGGCCCACCTCCAGACCGCGAGGGCAAAATTCATCTACACCTGATCATTCATATCAAGCATCCTTTAAAAAAAAAACATTGTTCAGCCAAACACCATCACAACAAACAAACATTGTCAGAACAAGCACTTAATACTATGAGAGGAAATACCGAATATATCAGAAAATAATGAATGCTATTAAAACAAAGACTGAATACTGTCAGTGCGAACACTAGGTAGGTTTATTAAAACATGGTTTGTCACAACAAACCTTACCAGAACAAACACAACAAGAATAGACAACTTATCAGACCAAGCAGTCAGAACAAACGTCGTCAGAAGACCCACCATCAGAACAAACATCGTCAGAAGACACACCATCAGAACAAACATCGTCAGAAGACACACCATCAGAACGAACAACTCGTCAGAACAAGCACTGCCGAGACGACCATGGTCGGGGCAGACACAGCGTGGCGCGACCGCCCTGCCGGGCCGACACCCACCTGGTCACCAGGCTGCCGGGCCGACACCCACCTGGTCACCAGGCTGCCGGGCCGACACCCACCTGGTCGCCAGGCTGCCGGGCCGACACCCACCTGGCCACCAGGCTGCCGGGCCGACACCCACCTCGCCACCAGGCTGCCGGGCCGACACCCACCTGGCCGCCAGGCTGCCGGGCCGACACCCACCTGGCCACCAGGCTGCCGGGCCGACACCCACCTGGTCACCAGGCTGCCGGGCCGACACCCACCTGGTCACCAGGCTGCCGGGCCGACACCCACCTCGTCACCAGGCTGCCTGGCCGACACCCACCTGGTCACCAGGCTGCCGGGCCGACACCCACCTGGTCACCAGGCTGCCGGGCCGACACCCACCTGGTCACCAGGCTGCCGGGCCGACACCCACCTGGTCACCAGGCTGCCGGGCCGACACCCACCTGGTCACCAGGCTGCCGGGCCGACACCCACCTGGTCACCAGGCTGCCGGGCCGACACCCACCTGGTCACCAGGCTGCCGGGCCGACACCCACCTGGTCACCAGGCTGCCGGGCCGACACCCACCTGGTCGCCAGCCAGGCTGCCGGGCCGACACCCACCTGGTCACCAGGCTGCCGGGCCGACACCCACCTGGTCACCAGGCTGCCGGGCCGACACCCACCTGGTCACCAGGCTGCCGGGCCGACACCCACCTGGTCACCAGGCTGCCGGGCCGACACCCACCTGGTCACCAGGCTGCCGGGCCGACACCCACCTGGCCACCAGGCTGCCGGGCCGACACCCACCACCTGGTCACCAGGCTGCCGGGCCGACACCCACCTGGTCACCAGGCTGCCGGGCCGACACCCACCTGGTCACCAGGCTGCCGGACCGACACCCACCTGGTCACCAGGCTGCCGGGCCGACACCCACCTCGCCACCAGGCTGCCGGGCCGACACCCACCTGGTCACCAGGCTGCCGGGCCGACACCCACCTGGTCACCAGGCTGCCGGGCCGACACCCACCTGCGCCAGGCTGCCGGGCCGACACCCACCTGGTCACCAGGCTGCCGGGCCGACACCCACCTGGTCACCAGGCTGCCGGGCCGACACCCACCTGGTCACCAGGCTGCCGGGCCGACACCCACCTGGTCACCAGGCTGCCGGGCCGACACCCACCTGGTCACCAGGCTGCCGGGCCGACACCCACCTGGCCACCAGGCTGCCGGGCCGACACCCACCTCGTCACCAGGCTGCCGGGCCGACACCCACCTGGTCACCAGGCTGCCGGGCCGACACCCACCTGGTCACCAGGCTGCCGGGCCGACACCCACCTGGTCACCAGGCTGCCGGGCGACACCCACCTGGTCACCAGGCTGCCGGGCCGACACCCACCTGGTCACCAGGCTGCCGGGCCGACACCCACCTGCCACCAGGCTGCCGGGCCGACACCCACCTGCCGCCAGGCTGCCGGGCCGACACCCACCTGGTCACCAGGCTGCCGGGCCGACACCCACCTGCCACCAGGCTGCCGGGCCGACACCCACCTGGTCACCAGGCTGCCGGGCCGACACCCACCTCGCCGCCAGGCTGCCGGGCCGACACCCACCTGGTCACCAGGCTGCCGGGCCGACACCCACCTCGTCACCAGGCTGCCGGGCCGACACCCACCTGGTCACCAGGCTGCCGGGCCGACACCCACCTGTCACCAGGCTGCCGGGCGACACCCACGCCAAGCCAGGCTGCCGGGCCGACACCCACCTGGTCACCAGGCTGCCGGGCCGACACCCACCTGGTCACCAGGCTGCCGGGCCGACACCCACCTCGCCGCCAGGCTGCCGGGCCGACACCCACCTCGTCACCAGGCTGCCGGGCCGACACCCACCTGGTCACCAGGCTGCCGGGCCGACACCCACCTCGCCACCAGGCTGCCGGGCCGACACCCACCTCGTCACCAGGCTGCCGGGCCGACACCCACCTCGCCGCCAGGCTGCCGGGCCGACACCCACCTGGTCACCAGGCTGCCGGGCCGACACCCACCTGGTCACCAGGCTGCCGGGCCGACACCCACCTCGCCGCCAGGCTGCCGGGCCGACACCCACCTGGTCACCAGGCTGCCGGGCCGACACCCACCTGGTCACCAGGCTGCCGGGCCGACACCCACCTGGTCACCAGGCTGCCGGGCCGACACCCACCTGGTCACCAGGCTGCCGGGCCGACACCCACCTCGCCGCCAGGCTGCCGGGCCGACACCCACCTCGCCGCCAGGCTGCCGGGCCGACACCCACCTGGTCACCAGGCTGCCGGGCCGACACCCACCTGGCCACCAGGCTGCCGGGCCGACACCCACCTCGTCACCAGGCTGCCGGGCCGACACCCACCCGCGCCAGGCTGCCGGGCCGACACCCACCTCGCCGCCAGGCTGCCGGGCCGACACCCACCTGGTCACCAGGCTGCCGGGCCGACACCCACCTCGCCGCCAGGCTGCCGGGCCGACACCCACCTGGTCACCAGGCTGCCGGGCCGACACCCACCTGGTCACCAGGCTGCCGGGCCGACACCCACCTCGCCGCCAGGCTGCCGGGCCGACACCCACCTGGTCACCAGGCTGCCGGGCCGACACCCACCTCGTCGGGCGTCATGCGGGCGCGCTCCTTGAGGTCGGCGCCGGCGCAGAAGATGCCCGGCACCAGGCTGCGGATGATCACCACGCGCACTCTGCGGTCGAACCGGACGCTCTGCACGGCGTCGGCCAGCGCCGCCAGCAGCGAGCGGCTGATGGCGTTCTGGGCGCGCGGCCGGTTCAGCGCGATGGCCACGATGCCGGTGCTGTCGCCCAGCAGGTACTGCACGGCCAGCTCGTCCGACGCCACCGACGACGCCGGCCGGCCGCGCACGGCCGCCCACAGCAGGGCCCGCGCGCGTCCGACACGACCGAGGAGCATGGCCGCTGTCAGGTCACAGGACGCGGCAGTCAGCCTACCAGGTCACAGAACAAGATAGTCAGCCTGCCAGGTCACAGGACGTGGTAGTCAGCCTGCCAGGTCACAGTAGATCAGGCTGCCAGGTCACAGGACGCGGCAGTCAGCCTGCCAGGTCACAGGATGTGGCAGTCAGGCTGCCAGGTCACAGGACGCGGCAGTCAGCCTGCCAGGTCACAGAACGAGGTAGTCAGCCTGCCAGGTCACAGAACGAGGTAGTCAGCCTGCCAGGTCATAGGACATGGTAGTCAGCCTGCCAGGTCACAGGACGCGGTAGTCAGGCTGCCAGGTCACAGGACGCGGCAGTCAGCCTGCCAGGTCCCAGAACGAGGTCAGCCTGGCAGGTCACAGGACGCGTAGTCAGCCTGCCAGGTCACAGAACAAGATAGTCAGGCTGCCAGGTCACAGGACACAGCAGTCAGCCTACCAGGTCACAGAACGAGATAGTCAGCCTGCCAGGTCACAGGACATGGTAGTCAGCCTGCCAGGTCACAGGACGCAGTAGTCAGGCTGCCAGGTCACAGGACATGGCAGTCAGGCTACCAGGTCACAGGACATCAGGCAGCCAGGTCACAGGATGCGGCAGTCAGCCTGCCAGGTCACAGAATGAGGTAGTCAGCCTGCCAGGTCACAGAACGAGGTAGTCAGCCTGCCAGGTCACAGGATGTGGTAGTCAGGCTGCCAGGTCACATGACATGGTAGTCAGCTGCCGGGTCACAGGATGCAGCATTAAAATGATGTAACCACACATCAGTGATAAATTGTTCATGAAATAGGGTGGAATATACCACTTTCTGAGCACTAAATGGACATCTTTTACAAGGACATATTTACATTGTCCTGCTTGTTGATGTGTACTTATGAAGTCTCCATGACTTGTTTTCAGGAGTATTTTGCATATAAGTAGCATGTTTATGCTTAACAATACTACCTCATTACACAAGCACACAATCCATCAGTTATATGATGTGGTCAATGTGATCTGTTAACATGGTATCACAATATCATTAACATAGGCACAAAGATATTTTAAACAAAAAATTGCTTTACATTTCCTGACTTTTTATTTTTGTCTTCAAAGGGAGGATATGCCAGAAAAGGTTAGTCTGTTTTGCATTTGTATATTTTTTAGCATTTAACTTTGTGCCATATTACCTAACTCCAAGCCCCTTTTCTGGTGTTATTTTGCTCACAAGCTGAAAAGTAGGCATTTGCACAGAAAATAAGTGGTCCCATCATCCTTGATAAACATTGCATTGGAATGACGAATTCCAAGAATTCATAAAACACCCTTAAGCACAAAGTTACACAAATTTACAGCTTCATGGAGGTCAAATGCATGTTCTTCAAGTATTGCCCCATCACATTTCCTATATCTCAGAAATGTATCCAAGCCATCATCAGCTGACTGCCAGTCAGCTGTTGGCAACATCACTCAAAAGTGCCAAGACACACCCAAAGCTGGTGCACTGAATCACCCAAAGGGCATCACCAGGAATATTTATAAGGATTAGGTTTGGTTAGGTTAGTGCTAGGCAAGGTTATGTTTCACCCCTTTATAAATATTCCTGGTGACACCATGGGGTCATTCATTGCACCCTGCTTGGTTTGTATGTACATTTGAATGGCATCACAAACAGCTGACTGGCAGTCAGCTGACAGTGTCTCAGATGCATTGTTGATATGAAGAATGCATGAGGGGTAATACTTGAAGATTGCTGGTCAAATGTATGAAAAACTATTCTCCTTATTACCTTGAACTGCAATACCTTTTCACTTTACATCAGAATTTGTTTACACTTTCCAGTGAATCTTGAACACCTGATCAGAGTGATTCATTGTCAAACATTGCATTCGACCCCAGACGAGAAAATGAGAGGATGTTTTGCTTCAGGGGAAATGTAGAGAGAAGATATAGAATAATGCTCTGGACGCAAAACATCCAGAAACAACCTCAGCCTATGAACAGCACATACCTATTTCGGACCTTGCTGAGGTAAATAGATACCTACCCAAACACAAAATTCACAATACACCTATTTCAGACATGCGAATACCAACCTAACTGCTTCCACGCCTGCTGAGCATCAACGAACGCGGTTCCGCAGCAACCCCTTGCCCAAGGTCCAAGCGAGCTCAGAAAGAAGATAGTGAAGATAGCCTAGGGATAGTGAAGATAGCCCATGTTCGTATAATAACTTCCAATGATCATAACTTCCATTCATCATAAGCTCCCAAGGCACCGTGGTTACGCATCATACAGTTGTGTGTAACCCTGCGGTTTATACACGACACACACAACACTGGGCTTCAACGCTATTCCAGTTAATGACAACTGGGTGAGCGGGATCCTGGACCTGGCAAGTGGCGAGTAGCGTCACTGATGGTTTGGTGTCGCTTAGCATGGAATTATTGTAAAAATGCATACAAGGCATATATTTGAGTACATGGTCCCTTAACTAATCGCGAGTGGATGTATAAAAAAACAATGTCCACGCAATGCCAATAATCTTACAAGGTGAAGGACTATTGAAAGGCTATGTCGATGTAAAGGCCATGAGCCAATATTAAGGGCATTGGGATTGTGAGATGCGAGATGCGAGATTGGGAATAGATTGTGAGATGAACAACTTACCCCTAGGCTACTCGTCACCCTCTCTAAAGCTGCAGATCCTTTCACAGCAATGCTACGTAGCCGCAAACTGCACGTCAACCGTTAATCCACGCCGTCACGAGGGCAGTCGTTGACGAACCCCCACGGCTTTTCCCAGATGGTGAAAGAACGGAGCGCGGCAGCGCGCTGAAATTTGGGATACGTTTCCCACATCAATTTGGCAAGTTGTCCAAATTTTTAGGTCCGGTCATCTAGGGTCAACGAGTTAGTTAAGGTCAACCGTGATCACCTCCAAAAAAGATCAACCAACCACGCTTTAACGGATAGCTATTTGCATGAAACCTTCAGTGTTTACTTATCTTTAGGAATGCAACGAAACATACACCAGGTATTTTGCACTTTTTCAGTTTTTGATTACTGATTAATTTTGCATATTTGCCAATTAGAGTTCAAACCAGGGGCGTCGCCACCGGGGGCAGAGGGGCAATTGCCCCCCCTGCCGTGAGACTGCCCCCTCCCCTGAAATTTGAGGAGGCCCCCAGGACGAAAACGAAACCCCCAGGACAAAAAGGAGGCCATCAGGACGAAAAAGAGGCCCCAAGGACAAAAGAGAAGGCACGTCAGGACGAAAAGGAGGCCCCCAGGATGAAAAAGGAGGCCCTCCAGGACTAAAAGGAGGCCCTCCACGACGAAGAGGCCCTCCAGGATGAAAAGAAGACCCCACAGACGAGATTATGCAAATTAGGAGCCTCCAGGAGGCCCCTAAGTTGTAAAAAGGTCACCTAGGAGAGGGTAGGAGCCCCCAGAAATCAAGCGAGTGCCAAATATCGACAGAGGCCCCAGGACGAAAAGGAGGTCCCCACGATGAAAATGAGACCCCCAGTACGAAAAGGAGGCCATCCAGCCCTCAGTTTCCCATTCCTGAACCATAGTAAGGGCCTAAAAACAATAGGAGGCCCCTTTTCGGGGAGCAGGTGGCCCTCTTTCGATCTCGCCCCCCCTGGAAGAATTTCGTGGCGACGCCACTGGTTCAAACCGAAGATTCTGGCTGAAGTAAGCATTTTATTTTGCAAGTTGACTTCGAACGTTTTTCGGTCCGCTGTACCCATCAGAAAACTCGCTCAAAATTAACCCCAAAAAAAACGCGGGCCCTGGTCGGCCTTGCTTTTCCTTTCTGATTCCAAATACATTGTCTTACTTCAAATCTCCCCCAGAATGAACCGCCCAGAGCCACGGCGTAAGTCGTGACACCAGGGCCCCCAGTAGTCTGGTGGGGCGTTGGCCGTTCTCGTCGAGCACTTTCCCACACCTACTTCGCGCGACGCTCAGCCTGAAGATTAGAGGGTCGATGACACCCCCTCGAGACGGGGTGAGGATCTGACTGACGTTGCGGGTTAGCGGAGGAACTCGTGCACTTCGGTAGTTTGCCGATTGCGTAGCCATTTGACGTACATGGACCCCCAGTTATCTCTTAATCATGCCCGATTAAGACCACTCACCAGCACTACCGTCGGCATACAAACTTCCGCTAAACAGGCACACTCCGGTCATGGCAGTGCCAGCCCGGACTTCCGGCACGCCCAGCGTGACAAAACAGTCGGTCAAGTCGTCTGTAAAACGTGTATTTCCGCCGCTGCGCGCGGACATCCGGCGGGCAGCGACACCGAAACACTGGACAGACTAGCGGCGACATCTCGCTGGTACAACAGCTCAGCACAGAGTGCACGTGCGGGCCGCCGGCAACACCGGTAACGGGCCGACAGCAGGGCGGCTGGGCGCCCCGGCCGGGCGACGCGAGGAATGTGCGCGGGCGCTCACCGCCGGGACACACTGAACATGACAGATGAAGGGGGTGAAATAAACATTCATTATGTCTATGCCTATGGTGCCGCCGCCTCACCACCGACTGCGGCCGCCTCCGAAACCGCCAGAGCGGCCGCCGCCGCCGCCCCCGAACCGGCCTGAAATGCGCGCACACAGCGTCAGTCTCATCCAGTCGGCCACGGGGTAATGGCACCAACACCGACCAGAGAACAGTGTGGCCACCTCGACTGGCTCGTGCGGCGGCACGGAGCGCCACGTCGAGACGCGGCGGTCGTGTGCGATCCCTGAATACGCCAACCACCAGGTGGGGCGGCCAGCGTGAGAATAGCGGATCTCTGCGGGGTAACTGAGCGGCCAGAGCCGGACAAAACAGGCCAACCAGCCGGGCGACAAGGCAACAGACGAACAGTCATAAATCAGGAGACGAGACAACCAGAGCCCGGTTAATGCACAACTCAAGGCACACACCACATGGCCCAGGCGACGACACAGCCACATCGAACAGCGTGCAGAAGTCCATACAGTCTCACACGTGGTGAGTGGAGAACGGTGGGAATGGAACGATAGTTGACGTCTCGCTAGGTCCGAGACGTCGATGCAAGTACAGTAGCATGCTGAAATTCGCGATGAAAAACGTGCAGCTTAAAATAACCCTTTTGGCCCTTGAAGCTTAGCTTTGAACATATCAAACAATTACAAGTGCACCTCTTTTGCTTGCTGATTATAACTTGCATATTTTGTATACTAGCAATGACGATAAAACATGCATATTGTCAGCTGGCACTGTAAAACAGACATCATAGGTGATGTCTACCTGGAATTAGAGTATGTAAAAGCACAATACATAAGTGGTGAGAACGTCACAAATATGGCAAGAAGCACAACCGGCACTTTCGTGTGGAGGCGTCGATTGGGTGCCCAAGAAGTATACGACTGCTGAAATGGCCAAGCTTACGATCGCGTCAGCGACCATAGCTGGACGAGAAAAAGCATGCCCAGAATGCAGAACAATCAGGAAGTTCCGCAGCCTTCAACATCCGCACAACTAACCGGTACCATCCCGATATGCAAGATTCATTCCGCGTAACACATGGGGATTTGAATGGTAGCGAGCACGAGCCGGCTAACAATGCTAATGAAAGAGTTCCACAACAAAGCATTGTCACTTACTTCGTCCGCCGCCGAAGCTGCGCGAGGAGTTCTGCATGTCGAGCAGTTTGGGGTTGACCACCTGGTTGGCCTCGCGCAGAACGGAGATGAGGTCGCGCGCCTTGGCGGCGTTCTGCTGCGTGAAGAAGGTGTAGGCGGTGCCGCTCTTGTTGCTGCGGCCTGTGCGGCCGATGCGGTGAATATAGTCCTCGGAGTTGTTGGGGTAGTCAAAGTTGATGACGAACTTGACGTCCTCCACGTCTGTCGACGCGATGCGACAGGTCAGCGGTGGCTCGCCGAGCCGCAACACACCTCCACCGGCTGACGGCCTCCCCACGTGCAGCACGTACCGTACCGGCGCTTCGCCAACGGCTTCCGCACGGAAACACCTAAGAAACCGCCCGCACGCTATATTCCCCCACATGCACACCGTCACCTGTCAGAATCACTTCCCCCCCCCATTACTGCTCATACGGTCAACTCTGGCTGGACTATGACCGAAACCAACAATACCATGCTCCGCGCCATGCCAGCCTTCGTTTTCCGCCACCAAGTGGATGGTGCCGCTGTACACGCTGAACTTGAGCCGCACTGTATTGGTGACTCTCAACGCAGCTTAAAGTCCACTGGTGGGTAGGATTTTTTTTTTAAAGTACGTGAACGAAACGAAAGCAAGTGTGTACAGGATTCAGGAAATTATTTGTCGCGCCCTTCCAGGCCAGCAGAATGAGCACCCCAGAGAGCGCGAGCCGATAAGCCACTGAAGGCAGCGGCGCAGTGGCGTGCAGACTGACACAGCGATACATTGATAAACCCGCCAGGTGCAAGGTACTCAGGGCTGCCTGCATACAGTGGAGAGCAGGACCATAATTAGCGAAGTGCTGGGTATTCGGTGTCGTACACAGTGGATAATACAGGGATAACTAGCCGAGTGCTGGATATTCAGGGTAACACAGTTGACAGTACGGGTATAATTGGTCAGGTGCTGGATATTAAGGGTTGTATACAGTGGATATTGTGGTGGTGGTGGATGGCGGATTTATGCTTCAGGGCGCGTCGACTGCACTGGCAATTATGCGACCACCGTGGACAGTACAGGGATAACTAGCCAAGTGCTGGACATTCAGGGTCATATACGGCTGATAGTACAGGGACAAGGAACAAGGTCCTGGACATGCAGGACTGTGCGAAGTTCACCGGTGTCGGGCCACACACCAGTGGAAAGGGGCACGACCGGATGTGACCAGACCAGGTTTATGAACTTGAGGTGAAGTCTGGTCAGATTATTGCCATGGCACCGTCTGACAAAAGCACGGGTGTCCGGGGTGCCTTGCGTTGTCGAGTGTAACCCGGACATTGTTATGCCTAGGTTAAGTAACCCAAGTGCGCGTCTCGTGCGCCCACGGACTGTGTAAATGGGAGACGAAATTCACGTATTCGCAAGCGGAACAGACCATCCGGAACATCTGGACCACGCGAACTAACCGCATCGAAGGTGCTATAGCATGTCGTGGGTCATATGCAAACTGCTCAGGGCCCCGACGTGGTTGTTCTATTTTGGCTTTGATCGCAGACTGGGTTTCCGATGAAGCTTCTTCGTCTGATGAGGTTTCGGCTATCCGGGCCATGAGCGCACATGGGTGCCATCGAGCGTGACGATGGCACTGATGGACGGCACGCGCAACACTCGCCCCAGCAGACAGGCGGCGCCATCGGGCCGACGTACCACGCCGGCAGCGGCGCAGACACCGTCCGCCGACCCAGCCGACCGTGACTGCAGGCCCCGGACCTGCCACACCGCATGCTGGAGCTCCCAGACCAGAGGACAACTGTCCATTTCGAGATTGAAAGAAACCCAGTTACATTTTTGCTTTACGCAGTCCGGAGCCTCGTATTTTGACCTTATGACGAATAATGTAATCGACGAAAGATCCGATGAACGAAACCAGCGGCATTTACATGCAACGAGGGGGAGATAACGTCAGAATGGGAAACGTCAGAGCACTAAAATTTCTGCTGCTTGACGAGCTTTTTCATTTGGAAGTTTTGACCAGTCCAACGGCAAAATGTTCAATTTGTTGGTGGGCGACATGAGCCGTCTGCCTGATGTCGCTACTGTATGTGCCGCGGCCGGCGCAAGTTGGGAGTGGCGCCGCCGGTGGGAGCGCGCCTGCGCGGCGTGTGTACGTCGGCCCGGCAGCCGGCGCGCGGCGGACTCACCGTCAGCGACCGGCGCCGTACCCTGCGCGGCCACTCAACCCGGCCGGACACCGGCAGCCGGCGCATAAACCGGCGTGGCTATAGCTCCCTAACCGGGACTTCTTCTCAAACCGAACAAACGTGCCGGATAATTTTGAGAGCGCAATGGCCGGCGCGTCGCGACCGTTGGTGCGACAGAGGCCGCGGCGGCGCGCTTAGTGAGCGCGTGGCCAGTCTGCAGCCGGATGGGGCCACAGTGGCGCCCAATGAGGCGGTCGGGCTGCAGCCGGTTGGGGCCACAGTGGCGCCCACCGATGCCCAGTGAGGCGGCCGGTGGTGATCCGAGCCGGCGCGGTCCAGAGGCGTCCTGGCCGCCTCTGCAACAGAGCGGCCACAGCCGACGCCGGCGCCAGTTACCGCTCCACTCATCACCACACGACAGCCGCACACACTCGAGCACACACAGCCGCCGACCCGCACTGGGCCCGCCGCAGCCGGGCCCGGCCACCCGTCCCGGTCCAACCGGCGTCCACCCATCCCAGCCCGACCGGCACCCACCAACGTCACGTCGTCCCAGTCCTGCCGGCGCCCACTCATCCCAGTTCAGCCCACGTCCACCCATCCCAGTTCGGTCCACGTCCAGCCATTCCAGTCCGCCCGGGCCCGGCACCAGCCCAACTTCGCGTGACGTCATTCCACGCCACGTGATGCCAGCCCGACCGGACGACACTCACTCTTCAGCTAAGATATGATACCCAACCCCACTGCTTCTCAGGCAGGCCCTAGCCACTAAACCCAAGCCTGGCAGCCGCCCACCCAAATCCAGCTCCACTGACACCCACCCAGGTCGTCACCCCCCCCCCCCCGCCAGCCAGGAACAGCCGGCCACTCACCCAGGCCTCGGGCGGCCACGTCGGTGGCCACCAGGATGGGTGACTTTCCGCTGCGGAACTCGCGCAGCACCCAGTCGCGCTCCTGCTGCGACTTGTCGCCGTGGATACACATGCCGGGCCAGCCCTCGCGGCGCATCTGGCGCGTCAGCTCGTCAGAGCCGCGCTTCGTCTCCGTGAAGATGATGGTCTTGTTCTCCTTCTCGGCCATGATCTCCTCCAGCAGCCGGAACAGCCTGAACAATGGAGACTGTCGGCTCACGGGAGAAGCGGCCCGGCGGTCCTCACACCAGCATACACAAACTGACACCCCCCACACACCATCCCACCCGAGCAACAACCGCGTCGGCAAGGGGAACAGCACATGTGGAGGGACAGGCTGTCCAAAGGGGAGACAACCCAAAAAGGGGCCAAGAGCCATCCAACTCCAAACAACGATCCATGCCCGCATCACATCAATAACCCACAAAAAAAAACACAAACACCACACAGTCCTGGAATTGCAACCACCAACACTTACAGGAATCACTGATTCACATTTTTTTAAATTAAAAACAAAACAACAAAACAATTGTCAACACAGGTGAACAGATGTAACACAAAACCAAAGCCACCATCTGTGCAATATCTGGCTGGAACCAGCCGACCAAATGGTCACAGTGGCCAATGGTTCTGGCCAAGAGTATGGCCAGCGTGTCTGCAGGAGCTGCCCAATAACGGCTGCCGTTCCGCCGACTCACTTCTGGAACTTCTCGTGGCCCTCGCACACATCGACGATCTGCAGGATGTTGTGGTTGGCAGACAGGTCGAGCGAGCCCACGTTCAGCTGGGTGTAGTCCACGAGGAACTCCTCGGCCAGACGCCGCACCTGGCCGGCAGACGGTTCGTCAGCACACGTGCGCACACACAGCCACACCGCCAGCGTCGGCGTCGGGGGATGCCACCGGCAACGTGTGCCACGCCACTGTTCCGAAGACAACACGGGACCGACCGGCGCCGACTGCAAACAATGTCTAAAAAATGCATTTTGCCCCATGCACTTTGATTGCGATTCACCACTCGTGGTCACCGGTAGCACATGCTCTGCACCGCCTCCATCTGAGCGGTACAAGGCCGGACACCTCTCACGAGACCAGGGCACATCAGCGAAATAACTCAGATCAAACAGACAGGTAGTGTCAGGAGGGCAGCAAAACAGGGCTTGGACCCCAAATCTGCAGGAGCAGGCCATGTGTGCAGGGCATGAACCAGTGTTGCCATAACAAACAGACTGGGATCAACCTGACTCTAATGCTGTCGCCGCCGTTGATTAGGAGCTCAGACTATGCGTAGCATGCCCCTTGCCCAACCGCGGCACACACCAAACCACCACACACACACACCAGCTGTCAGGATTTCCAATGCATCACCACTTGGAATACTACACCCACCCACATACATACATACCACTGCACCCCGAAACAGGACCAGGGCCACACAAGTCGCTAGTTCTCGCAGTCGGTGCCCACCGGGAACTATCTGCACCTGGTTGCCACCGGGCGTCCGACGGCCGCGAGACAACACGTTCACCCACCTCCTTGGGCCAGGTGGCGCTCCACATGAGCGTCTGCCGGTCGGGCCGGATCTGCTCGACGATCTTCCTGATCTGCGGCTCGAAGCCCATGTCGAGCATGCGGTCGGCCTCGTCCAGCACCAGGTAGGTGCAGCGGCGCAGGTTGGTCTTGCCCATCTCGAGGAAGTCGATCAGCCGGCCGGGCGTGGCGATCACGATCTCGACGCCGCGCTCCAGGTCGCGCAGCTGGCCGCCCTTGGGCGCGCCGCCGTACACGCACGTGTGGCGCAGCTTGGACGACCGGCCGAACTCGTTGGCCACCTGAGCACACGCACAGATGTGTCAGCAACAGCTCCATCAACAACTTAGCTGTCCGGGCAGGATTTGAAGCTCGGACACCAAAGGTCTGGTGACGAGTGACTTCATTTTATCGGTGATAATTTGTCACGGTGACATTCATTTTCATTGGTAGTAGGCGAGGCCGCCAAAAATCGTGAGGACATCGGGACAATTTCTCAATACGAGATGCAAAGGATGATGGCACTTTGTTAACAATTTGGGGTTTAGGGGCGCTTCGACTGCTTCGGTCATACAGCACTTTGTTAACAATGCCACATATGTGAACCATGTTGGCAAACTTTGGATGACGTTTTATGATCAAATCAGGACGTCAAACCTCATCCACTGAATGCCTAAACAATTGTCTGCCAACTACCACTTCCTGAAACGTCAGGGCACCGACAAACTCAACACGCCATTCACACCCCAGCATCGCAGCCAGCAGCGACGGTCTCCTAGAGTGAAACAACTAACACACCCTGCCAACGACTGGCCACCGGTCCCAACAGCCGCCGAGACCCACCTCTGAGATCTGCTGTGCCAACTCGCGGGTCGGCGCCAGGATGAGCGCGATGGGGCCGTCGCCGGGCCGCAGGTAGTCCTGGTGGTTGATGTGGATGATGGCAGGCAGCATGTAGCCCAGCGTCTTGCCGGAGCCCGTCTGCGCGATCCCCACCATGTCCTTGCCGGAGAGGGCGATCGGCCAGCCCTGAGCCTGGATCGGCGTCGGCTGCTTGAAGCCGTTCTTCCTGAAACACGGCGACGCCAGCGTCACCACAAATCGCCGCCTGCCGCCGCAGTGTCCGGGCTCGCCGCGACCACGACATCCACCGACGATTAAATCTCAACGGGAAACGAGCAGGCCCGGCAATGGAGGATTGATCGATTATTTGGGCTTAAGGGCGCGCCGACTACAAGGTCATTTAGCGCCCATCGGCAATGGAGGAAAAATAGCTCTTCAAAGCTAAGTAAATTATCTGAAAAGGACGTTTCCGACGTACTGGGAGGGGGCCAGTGGGTGAAATCCAGCCTTCACACACATCAAATTGCATAACTTCCATATGATGTATTATAAGAATGCATCAGCAATGCACATCCAGCTCTGCAAACAAGTGCCACATTTACCTAGAATTCCAGGCACACAGTAAATACAAGTTATCCCATACCCATCGGAAAAACTACGGCAGATATGTACACGACTCACGAAGGCTGGACTTATAACAAAGTGGACTTCGGATAAATTACCATTAACAATCATACTTTTGAAATTGAACCGAGGTGCTACATGTCCGAGTATGAACACATTTACGAGTTCACTATTAGCACATTGCATCGCCACAATTGCACGACCGGTGAGCAGTGCACTTATGCAAACTGGCAGCTGAACTACACAATGCCCCAAGAGCTGTACACATATGTAAGCAGCTCTTATTCCGCACTGCCGCAAGCTGCTGGGACACGAGTCGCCAGTCTCCCACACCGATCGGTCGCGAGTGGACTTGGCGATATCACGCCGGTTGCGGGGCTGGAATCTACAACCTGCGACCATTTATCCAATGCCTAACCAACCGAGGTGCATGCGCCCCCTCCCGCCGCCTGTGTGCAGGGCATGAACCAGTACTGCCAGGAGGCCAGACTGGGATCAACCTGACTCTGATACTGTCGCCGCAGTTGATTAGGAGCTCAGACTATAGCAAATCTGCTCCTTGCCCAACCGCGGCTCTCGGTTCCATCGACCCTGGCCTGTCCAGCTGTATGGAAATACCACCCTTCCAACCTGCCACAGTGCTATGTCCAGCGGCATGGGAATGCCACCCTTCCGACCTGCTCGATAGTGCTATGCCCAGCTGTATGGGAATGCCACCCTTCCAACCTGCCCAACAGTGCTATGTCCAGCTGTATGGAAATGCTCTAGGTCAATTTAGCTGCCACAAAATGGAAAAGGATTGCTATGACCTAGCAAAATGTACTCTAGACCCTCTTCAAATAACCACGTGCTGTCCAGGTGAATACATGTGGTTAATCTATATCTTATCTATACCTATACCAATATATAATTCATATATATATATATATATATATATATATATATATATATATATATATATATATATAAAAATATATAAGGCATGCCACTGTGCGATGGATCCCACGCTGCACAACGGACGTGCCACAAAGCTCGCGACTATCACGCACACACGCCACCGGACAGCCACAGTCGGACGACGTCGACGCATCGCGCGAGCTGCGGCGCCAGTCTCACCTGATGGTGTTCTGGATGTACTCGGGCATAGTGCAGTCGCTGAACTCGAGCATAGGCGCTGGGAGGCTGGAGCCACGCATCGTCACCTCTTTGCTGGTGCGATATGCATCGATCTCGTGCTGCGACCGCGACAGCACCTGCAACGCACACATGCAAGTGTCAAGTAAATAATTATAGGAGAGCTGATTGATGACTGGCCGTATGGACAGAAGTCACCTCACACCAATTGGTACAGCAGATGGCAACATGTCAAATATGCATAAAATGTTCACCTCCCCACACTAGTACAAGCCTTACAAGCTAAACATGACAATTTTCGTCAGAAAAAATGACGTTTTATATGCAGCCCACTAACCACCAAAAAACAAACCTAGTGTAGTATTGTAGACAATACTGCAATCAACATGCAACACACATCTGCACTAACCTGAGGCAGCGGCTGGTAGAAGTCCTTCTGGATGGGAGACAGTTTGATGGTTGACCAGTCAGGCCTGCGCAGGTTCGCGCCAGCCGAACTGCCCTTCCCGCCGCCACGACCTCCGAAGCCGCCGCCGCCGCCGCCAAAACCGCCACCATAGCTTCCTCCGTACCTGTCGAGGGCCAATGCACCAATAAACATCAAACCCGCCACCATAGCTTCATCCGTACCTATCGAGAGCCATGCACCAGTAAGCAAACATCAAGCACAATGTAGCTCCATGTTGAAAGGTGAACTACATCCATAACATGCTTTCGAGATGCACAAGCACAGTCATAGACAACAAAAACATAACGTATGAGATCAGATGGTAGATCGATAAATAGCAGTGTCTGTCAGTCACCCTTGTACAATGGTTGAGACATAAAATTATTAATATATTTAATGCATTTTCCAGAAAGTATTCCAAGGTGTATCTGGTGAAGCAAATGGCTACTCAAGTACATACTTAAAAACTTAAATACAGGGTGAAATTGGATGAGTTCATTAAACAGCATCAGTGTCAGATAATGGCAATGGTGGCAACAGAAGTTCACTGCTGTCATTTTGTGGTGGATAACTTAAAACCATCCACGGTGATCCACTTCTGGAGATTGTTGTATCAATGAATCAGGCTTTTGACGAATGACCAAATGGCCATATAACCAATGAAAAGAGATCGACCAATACCCAGCAAGACCAGCAAAAAAAGCCAGTCATCACACCTGAATGTGAAGAAGAAAATGCTGGGGAACTAATAGTATTGCTCCAGTGAAGTGAACCTTGATACACACTGAAGCTACACAAATTGTCAATAGCATGAGACTCCAGCAAACAGACATAACCTAAGTGTAAAATTGAGCAATAATATAATCATTCGAATTTGGAAATCCACCATCCCTCTTTGTATTGCATGCAGTGTTGTCCTCCATAACTCATCAACCACATGACCCTACTTAACTAAACCCTCTATATAATGAAGGCACACAACAGAATGCAACTCATGGGAACTCACATGATTGAGTTTCTTTGGTGATACTAGGTGCTGTTACTTCAGGTACTTGATGTCACACCTGAAACAGAGGGACATTAATAGAATGCACTACACATCACACCCAAACTATAACAAAATTTACAATTAAATTGTACAGCTAGTTAGCATGTTTTTTTTTGGGCTTAAGGGTGCATGGACCACTAAGGTCATTTTGCGCCCATCCACAAATAGATTCTACATGATATACATAGTGTCATGCACAGCATACTGTCAGATTGAATCTTCTAGGCTTAGCAATAACTGGTAGTGGTGGATTGGGGGGGGGGGGGATGATTACACCCAGTCTAAAACTACTTGGGCCATTCAGCATCCTGAGACGATGCTCACATGAATGCCACTGAAATGGTCAGGAAAAATGCTGTCTGTACAAATTTCTAGAGCCTCGTCATCAGTGTGAGAATGACTTAAGTGTGGATTGTGATCTAGTTCCATTCAACCTTCTTTCAATATAATATATCATGTTCAGACTTTTTGAAAACGTGTTCTTCCAATAAGTGATTTGCCCTCAGTGTGCAAGGTCCTGGTGCTTTCAAGAAGGTAGATATTGGTGGGAATGTCCTGAAAATGTTTCATGCTGAAGGAATTAGACCATTAAGAGGGCCAGGAGATACACAACCCCACACCCCAAAGCCTTCCAAGCTGCAACCCAAGGACGGTCTACACAAAACCTAGTGATGAGACCAATGGCTCACAGCTCGGACTAGCTCACTAAGGTGTGTGAACTGCTTGTAACATTAGCAGGACTGGGTTCAAACTCTTATACAGTGCATTCAATGGCTATGTCATGTAGCACTGCCAACCTAACAGTTTGGTTGCAGCAGGGCTTGGTAATCCAACCAGTTCATGGATTTGAACACACAGTAGCTGGTTTTTGCAGAAATTTGCTCCCAGGTCACATGGTCTAAGGTTAGTTAGAGGGAGAAGATGTGGCATGATGATCTGTATAAATTAAAACCAAGCATGGAATCTAATTCTCAGACCAGTCTTAATAACGTAATTAATTTTACTATTGATCTGACTGAATATAAGTAGAACTAAACTTATGAACATCATGAAATTGTAATATGCTTTCTGACTTTGTGGAGACAGCACACAGCTCTACAGAATATGGCAGCCAATTTTATGCTGTCTTTCTGATTTTGTGGAGACAGCACACAGCTGCACAGAATAAGGCAGCCAATGAATGACTGCCAGATGACCAATTGGTGCTGTTATTAAATCAGAGGATAAGGATATAAGCAAACTTCCTGAGCAATGGTAGAGCAAATGATAACAAAAGTATACTTTATCCATGTCAACCAAGTTCACAAATCTATACCTGAAACTCCTGACATCAGTGTAGAATTTTCCTATTTTTTTCTTCATAGTGAAGCACAAATTTTGTTTAGGCTGGAGTACAAAAAAAAACAGGTATGCACTAACTGACAACTGACCTTGTTTTAGTGGGGCTGAAAACCAATCTCACCATTTTTGTATGCATGAACATCTTGCCAAACTAAGCCATTCCCAAAATTTTGCTGCACTAAAGAAATGAGTTGTCCATAACCAGGTGGCATTGCTTTAATGGAATTAAAAATAAATGTCAGCATTTCATGCTGTATGTACCATACAAGCATTATATATGTACATGTAGCTAACTGCTAAGTCAGCAATATGTCAGCAAGCTGAGTCGTGAATATGTGCAATTGTGTTGAGGAATGCATCTAGTGGGAAATGCCCTCAGTAGCCAAAGTACTCCCCAAAATATACCCATGATATATGGAAATGGGATAGATGTTGCCTGAGTGTAGATGCGTGAAGCAATTCCAGAGTTCACAAACAAATATTTATGATGAATGGGCTTGATGTGATGTGAATGCACAAATAACATCTCTGTTGGCAGAGCTCAGGATGCTCAGGACTCAGGAGCTCAGGACTCACTCATATTGGGCGGACCACACAACCGGGATCATCCTTCAACAAACACTTCTCAGAGGAACTGGTCCCACGACTAATGGGCCGAGTTCACCCGCGATTCATTGGAATTATTGCTAACTTCAGTTGTCTTTAGACGGATTGGTGGCCAAGATCTCGAACGCTCACCAAATGCGTTTCACGGCCCCAGTGGGTCCCGTCGCGATGAGCCGGTTTTACAGCGGAAGTTTAGTCATAGGTCACGTGGTCTCAGGAACAAGATAGTGAGAATACCCGGCATAATGATGTGCATAAGTTAAAAGCGACCACAAAATAAAATTATTACATCAGTTTTAATAACGAAATATGTTTTACTATTCATGCTGTCGAAATACGGAGTTAATCTTACGACATCAGCAAATTTTAACATGTTTCTGATTTACGTGGAGACTGCACACAGCTCTATGGAATATGAGAGCCAACAAATGACTGCCATATATATAATTTGTGCTGTTGTTAAATTAGTGAAGGATGAGGTTATAAGCCAACTTCAGGCGCAATGGTAGAGAAAATAATAACAAAAGCATACTTAATCCATGTTGAACAAGTCTAAAAATATGGGTCTCTGAATATATAATGGTTTAACGAAAATTATACTAAAACAGTGTCTAAAATAGTTTTATTCTCACCACCAAGGTTATTTTGCATGAAGAAGCTGAGACAAAGAATTCAAACCCATTCTTATTAATATTAAAAGTTCCTTCATGTACTTGTTTAGTTCATGTCTGGAATGTTTAGTTGAAGCAAGGATCGAGTTAAGAGTACCTAGAGCTGCTAGACGGGAGTACAAATTGTCCCTGTAAAACCGCTCACAGGCGGTTTTATTTTTCTTCTTAGATAGAGCTGGTCGGGTTCGCTACCTCAGCCCTTTCATGGGGCGGGGAAACAGGGAATGGGTCGGAGTAAATTTCGGAAAATGAATTACGGACCCTTCACCGACACCGATGAACCCAAAATGTGGTTATATTTCAAGGCGCATGTTTATCTTTGCACACATTTACAACAAAATATGTGATAGTCATGCAAAAGTGCACAAATGACCTTGGTTTCTTGGTGTAATCGCCTCGGAGAACTTGCTAGCTCCGGGGCGGATTTTTAGGAAATTTGAAGTGATTTTCTTGCATTGAACGGGCTCATTGTGTCTAAAAATGTCCCTTTAACAAAGCGACCTTCGATTGCGCATTCAAAGCATTTACTGGCAATACCAGGCTTCAAATTTATACTCCTGTGACAGCAAGTACTCCCAGATTTGCCAACTAGAGATTTCTGTTGCTTCTTGGCAAGTACTCCAGCGCAAGGCTATAGAACACCTCTAGGCTCCGACGACCATGCTCTGTAGGCGCCCCGCTCTGTACGCTTTGTACTGCCTTTCAAGGATGTGTAGTGACGTTGGCTGGTCGGCGCGCTGGGGTCGCGGAAACTGCTAGTTGTCAGGTATGGACTTTGAGTGGTAGCACTCGACCAAACAATGTTGTTCTTCGTTTTCCCTTCTGGAGTACAAAATATTTCATTTAGTCTAGTCACAATCCTGGAGTACAAAATGTATTGGTATGCACAACCAACAAACTCCAGTTTTTCCAACACTGCGCTGACATGCTAACACCACACAACTAGTATTCACAACACACCCCACAAGTAGGATTTTTGTGCACAGACTGACATGTTACCTACAACTATTGTAATATTAAGTGGTAAAAGGAAAATTATACCAAAACAATCATCTAAAATAGTTTTCTTACCACCAAGAACAATTTTGTTTCAACAAAAAAACTTTAGGATTGATTTAAATCAATTCTTATTAATATTAAAAGTTGTTTGATGCATTTGTAAGTTCATGTCTGTAATGTTTAGTTGAAACAAGGATTGACTTGGAAGGATCAAAAGCAAAAATTGCAGCTGTAAAACCAACTAATCTGTATCAAGAGTCCAACACTACTGATAGATACCATGACCCCTGTAACATTATCCAATTGGCACCTCTGTACCATGCCTATCACATCTTACCAACATGTCTGCCATTGTTCAAATTTGCAAAGTAAGCATCAATGCAGAAAATGAGTGGTCACATGCCTTATTGTAATGGTATTCGCATGCTCTGTGGTGTGGAAGGCTAGACTATGTTATGTTATGCTAAAAAAACTTCAAGCATTACTTTGTATGCTATATTGCACAGCTCTAAGCACATTCTGGACTGTTATCTTTGCCTTCCATCTTTGCCACCCTCCAACTGAAAAGTATACATTTGTAGAAGAAGCATGTGGTCACATGTTCATGACATTCCCAAATACTGCATTAGAAAAAGGTACACTTCATTCTTTCCAGTCTTTTTTAATTAAATATTTCAATTCCATTTGTTCCACATGTTAAAGGCACACTCATGAACATTGCACCGGGAAGAGAAATTCCATGATGTCACTGACTTCCTTCATATCATTGCAGCTTAATGTATCCACAACAGAAGTTTTGCAAACATTATACTTAATTGCGTCATACAAAGGGATTAAGTTTGGTTAAGTCAAGTTAGGTGAGGCTCTGGTTGTAGGCTAGAAACTTCCCCCAAAATGGGATTTTCTTCATTTAAACTTCAAGAGCAGTTGAAGCTAACCATGTAAGGCTCTCATTTGGCTTTTTGAAGACAACAAATTGATGTTTATAAAACTGAGCAAGATGTTAGACAATTTTTTTTCTGGAGCTTATTTCTCATGTGAGCAAAATACCACCAAAAAGGCAACATTTCAGTTATGTTGTTTATTGGTTTTACTACACATCAACCATTGAGTCATGCAGTCACCAATCTCTCGTGCAGATTGGTCGCTGGCAAGTGTAGCGACAAGTGAGACGTAAGGTAACAGCATGAAATAGATTTCAAAAATCAAATGCAGCATCAAAAAACCTATCCTAGCCTTGTAGAAATATTCCTGGTGATGCACTTGGGCCATTCAGTGCACCCAGCTGGGGGTTGGTTCACACTTTGTGACCTCACCGACAGCAGACTGGCGGCCAGATGACAATGGCTTGGATACAATGTTGAGATAAGGCAAGCATGACAGGTAGTTCCTGAAGAATGCCCTATAAACTTATCCACCTTTTAGGCAAAAATAAACCCAGAAACATTTGTTTTAATCCAAGGGGTCAGGGATTACATTAAACCGCACATCTACAAGATATTTTTGCAGTCCTCTCCAGATTCATACTTTTGCAGTCCAGATTCATACTGGATAGGATGGGCACCACATGTACTGCGACACAAACATACAGAAGGAACAAAAATACCACACAAAAAAACCAATACATGATTCAAGAAAATATCCACCAAACAAGTTATTCTACTTACTGTTACCAAATAACTATACACTTTTTGTACCATCAAGCACAGACAGCAACCGAACACACACCACACGAAACCACAACCAGCGGAAATGCAGACAACACTCCAAACTTTGTGCCTGCACGCTGAATATAATGGCCTCCAGTCGCGGTCGATTCAGCCGGTGCGTCTCCAGAAACCTGCTTTCGAGCCACCCTATAGTGGGAAAAACTGACCATTTTAAGAGTCGCTTCCGGAGCGCAGCGGAGGCGCCGATTGGAATTTTCTGAGTTAGCATTTTCTGTTACGAAAACTGTCCTTCAACCAACCAATGCAAGGTATTTTTTAAATGACGTCATAACCATTAGCAACTTTGAACATGTTTCTTGAACACTTAACAGTGTCATGCTGCAAACACAAGACCTTGACTGATCCTTTGCACACTGCCATTGATTCCAACTGCTTGTGAGGTAGTGGTGTGGGTCCGTATCGTGCAGGAATTGGCTGCCTATGTAGGTAGGTGAGCTGAGGGTGAAGTGTGAATTATTTGTGTTTTTTATTTTGCCTAGCATTATGCTGAGACCAACAGTGAAAGGAAGGCACAATGCTCCTGTGAGTTCTGAGTCAAAGCTGAGCTGATCACAACTCCCTGTCTTGTGGTGCCATCCATTGCTCACTTTTTTTTTTTTTTTTTTTTTTTTTTAAAATATTTTTTTTTTTTTTTTTTTTTTTTATTTTTTTTTTTTTTTTTTTTTTTTTTTTTTTTTTTTTTCCAGATTTTTTTTTTTTTTTTAAAAAAATATTTTTTTTAAAATTTTTTCCCCAAAAAATTTTTTTTTCCCTTAAGCCTCAAACCGAGAAAAGAAATTTCCCACCCTGGTTATGAGACAAAGCTGAGCTGATCACAACTCTGTCTTGCAGTGCCATCCATTGCTCACTTCTTTGTTTCTATGCTTTGATGTGACCAAAAATGACGTGTATTACTTATGCATATTACATAGACACTGACTAGGTACATGTTTGTCAGTTACGAACAAATAGATTCTATGCATGAAAAATAATAGTGCATGAAAATGTACTCCAGAAGAAATCGTTTGCACTCAGACTCCAAACCAGGAAAGCAAGTTTCCCACCCTGTTGAGACCAAAAATGATGTGTATTACTTATGCATATTATTTAGGTACTGACTAGGTACATATGATTTTCCCATCAGTTACCAGCAAATAGATACCATGCATGAAAAATAATGTCCATGAAGATGTACTCCGGAATAAATGTGTTTTCACCCAGACTCCAAACCCTGAATAAGTTTCCCGCCCTGAACAGATATCCGTTTCCACACCAATGACCACCAATGTACCAATAAGATCTTGTTCAAAGTGCAATAAAATGCAGCCTGTATGGTGTATTGTCGAGCATAAGTGTTTGGAAACTGAAGCACCTACAACAAAAATGAGTGCCCACATCACGTTGGTAACCTTAATAAAGGAATCGGACCACATTTCGACTCACATTCCGACTCATTCACTCGATTGACTGATTGATTATTTGGGCTTAAGGGCGCGCCGACTACAAGGTCATTTAGCGCCCACTCATTCACTCGAAGTACGTCATGCCCCCCAATATTCGTTCCATTCAACGATCTGTTACTTTCCCGTGTTCAGGACAACAGCCAAACACGTTTGCACGATTTCCCTCCAGTATGGAACGACCTGATGTTCCAATATGAACGGCTTCCCCATCCGACATGTTCCAGAACAGTCGCAGGAAGCCAAGCCAGCCTCACCCGGTCATTGCGGCGAACTCGACGACGAAATGAAGTACTCACCAGATTGAAGATTTTGTCCAGGAGTCCACTCGAAGAAATAATTCAAATTGCAAAAGCTTAAGGGCAATTTATTCCGGTATCCGTTTGCACGTTTTCACAGCAATTTCGCCAGAATCCTTCAACCCGGCACGACACCAACGCACACCGGTAGCACCTGGCCGGAAAAGAACGCGGGGATAGAGTGTGTGAGATTTTCTAACGAGCTTGAGCAACTATCATACACGGCCGAAAAATTCGTGAAGAAATGATTTCGATGTTCTATGAAAACAATTAAGCAAGCTTAATGTACTATTTATTTTCAACAGCGTCTAATTATTATATAATTGCTTGTTTATGAAGTGATAATATATACTAAAGTCTAAAAACAACGGACTACTTTTCACCACTATTCTACCGGATATTCATACGGAGCGAAATGATATAGTACACATATTTAGTGCGAACTGGCATTAACAGTGATACCCATGGATTTTTGGTGACATGAAATTAGAGAGGAGTTTTTGGTTGAATTGATTCCCACGAAACATAATGGATGTAATTCTATATTTCACAAGGTTCGTATCACAAGGTACACGTCCCTCACGGTGGTACTATGCGCAAGTCTGCATCACGGGCGCTTCCAGGAATTTTAATGGGCGGAAGGACACTTACCTGGAGGGTGCCATTTCCATCAAAAGTTTCCTGGGCATCCAGGGGTGTCGATTTTTGAAAAACATTGGGGGAGGGGGTCGAAGTATATTAGACCCCCTCCCCCTCCCCCACCCCGCCCACCCCCAAAAAAAAATCATCGGATTTCGCCCACTATATTTTCAGACCTCAATAATTCTGATTCGTATTTGACGATGTGTATGTTTATGTTTATTCAGCATCCTCGCCAACGGGAAAATCGTCCAGTAACAGGTGCAGCCACAGTACCAAAAGAGCAATGCACAGTACATATCAACATAAAAACTATGAGTCATAGCATGCGACTACAGTGGCATACAGTCGACTCGGGTCCATCGTCATCGTCAACGTCATCTATATTCTCAATGTCACCGTTACCCTCCCCTCACTCCACACACTAAAAACACACAACGGTTTAAATAAAATATGTATGCGCCCATATGCAGGCTAAAACACACCGGCCTTGATGGAGCATTGGAGCACAGCAGGACTGAACTGTGATGACGACGGGTGAAGGTATTTCCTCGGTGCCTAACATTAGGAAGGGCGAAGCCAAAGTTTTGTTTGGGCGAGTTCAGAGTCGGGAATGGGGCATAGCTTCCACAAAATCATAGTAATCGAAAACAATGTCCTCTGATCAAACATGTGCATTGATGTAGTCATCGTGATCGCCGAGTCCAGTCAGTCACCACACACGACACCAAGCAAACTAGAATGCACAACGGTTCACATACATCAATGAACGCTATCGTTCTACCATTTATTTTTACAACAGTTTAATAACTTCACCCGTACCCAATGGCGAAACCAATAGCGGGAGGCCACACTGGGTAAACGCCTCTCCGATCACGGCCAAGGAGTCCGAAAAGGTCAGTGTCAGTCCAGGAGATTCCCAAAAGTGCCGTCCGACGGCCTTGAAATGGACATGTCGGTTCGAATGGTTACTTTGCTCCAGAGTCGGAAATATAAAGCACAAAACTTCGGAAAACGGGAATAATATCAGAAATCAATAGTTTTAAAATTGGTGGAATTCGAATGGTCCACGCACCTGGTATGTCGCAACAGGAACATTTTACTCATGGGTGTCGATTTTTGCAAAACATTGATTGGCGTGGGCAAAGAGTACTGGACCCCCCCCCCCCCAAAAAAAAAAAGATCGGATTTTGCCTACTATATTTTCAGACCTCAATAATTATTATTTTCATTTGACGATATGCATGTTTATGTTTATTCAGCATCCTCGTCAATGGGAAAAATCGTCCAGTAACAGGTGAAGTCACAAGCAAAAGACCAGTGCACCGTACATGTCAACATAAAAACTTCGAGTCGTAGCATGCGACAATAGTGTCATACAGCGTACTCGGGTCCATCGTCTTTGTCAACGTCATCATCATCGTCAATGTTACCGTCACCCTCCCCTCACTCCAAACACCAACAAACACAAAACAGCTTAAATAAAGTCATCGGAGCACAGCCGGCCTGGACTGTGATGACGATGGGTGAAGGCATCTCCTTGGTACCAAACATTAGGGAGAGACAAAGCCAACGTTTTGGTGAGGCGAGTTCAGGGTTGAGAAGCTCATTATCAGTTTCTAATCCTTTCTTACCTAATCCGTACCTAATCCGTACCTAATCCGTTTCTTTATATTACAAAACATGCTTATTAACATCGACTAATTTGTATATGTAGCATGGTGCTTTTCTTTTTCTTTCTTTAGCTTTCTTATCAGCATAAAAACAGCAGAGAATATTGGGGGGTCAAAACCAACATTGGGGGAGGGAGGAAAGATCAACATTGGTGGGGCCATGGCCCCCATAAAAGGATACAAATCAACACCCCTAATTTTACTGCCACCCTGTTAATACATGTAATCCCTTCCCTCCATAAGGTTAAGTGCGGAGATTTCTATACCTCTGGTAGTGCTTGAACCCACCATATTTACCTCCTTGACCCCATTCACCGATTTGATTTCCAAGTTCCCTAAAAATTGACTTGGGACGGATCAAGGAGGATAATGTTTCCACATCTCCAAAATGCCACCATTCGCGGTAGTTAGAGCATAGCAACACCAAATCCAGATCATAATGTTCTTTCATGAAATCGAATAACTCTGCTTTCCCAAAATTATAATGCAGGTCCAGGTTACCAAACAGAGGTCAGGTCAAATTCTCTCCTCCGATCGCAGTAAGGAGAATACTTTTTTCGTGCAGAATATGATAAAATAATAATATAGACATTCTGCTTTCAAAGATGTGTCCAGGTCAATGGTGTTAGGTCAGCTTCAAGTATTGTGCATATTCTACACTGCCGTCCTTTGTGTGGAGTTGGGATTTGTGTGCGCGTCAGCAGCGGCGACGGGAGGCATTGTGCCAACAATGTCTTCTTATGCCGAATCCCACCATTCCTTGTGAATTGAAAATTCAATTAGGTTTAGAGCCACCGAAGTAGTACATCATGACATTGTGTGAACAAACAATGATCCGAGATAACCCGACTCCGTGTGACTGGACTTTATTATGTGAAGCAAATATAAAGCATGTGAAGAACAAATATAGAGGTGCAAGATGTGGCACAGTAAGAACACATGGCATACGAAAGGAGTCTTCATATGCGGGGGACACGAATACGGCCGAAAAGGTGCCGCACACGAAACAATTTCTCGGCGCGCTGCTGTTAGTACCTCTAATCATTACTTTAGTGGCAATAAGGTCAATCTCGCTCCTGACAGTTTGTTTTTATGATGTCATCAATATCCATTGATCGAAATACACAGGAGCAGCTGTGTCTCAAGCAGATTCCATGGCTGGGACGAATTGGGAAATATTAATGTATGGGTGACATTGGTATCCATTAATGGCAAGGTAAACGGTAGAATGAGGATAAAGTGACAACTAATGCACACAACTGTCCGGAAAGTTGATGCAAAGCCGCGACTAATCCCACACCGTTCACCTTGACTGGCCAAGGCCGTCGAGTACATGCCGTCTACCAGGGTTGGATTTATCATTTGCAATCCGGGATGAGGAGAGGACAATTTCTGAGTTATGGAATACGGAGAGGATATTTTCCTTAAAGCCTTGCCACCAGAATGTCACTTTGAAGTTTCAGGTGAATCTTGAGCACTTTATCACAGGGCAATTCGTTGTCGAAAAACACCATCAGACCCCGAAATTGAAAACACATGGAGGAAACAACATATAGGACAATTTTGCGATATGCGATAAAAATCAGGTAAACGATAATGCTATGGATGGCAAAAATACAGGAAAAGCCCGCTTTTTTAACCCTGACGTCCACTGTGGCCGGCCAAGGCCGCAGAGCACATCGTCCACTGTGGCGGACCGGGGCTGTGGAGCAAATTTTACTATATGACGGACCAGGGCCGCGAAGCACACCATCCACTCCGGCAGACCCGCGAGCACATGGTCCTCCGTAACGGACCGGGTCGCGGAGCACATTGTCCACCGTAACGGACCGGAGCCGCGGAGTACATCATCAAATGTGGCAGACCAGGGTCGCGGAGTACACCATCCACTGTTGTGAGCTGGGGCCGTGTGGCACACCTACCATGACGGACTAGGGCTCCGAAGCATAGCGTCCACTGCGGAGGATCACGGCCGCGGAGTACATCATCTACTGTGGTGGATCAGGGCCGTGGACTACCCCGTTCATTGCAATGGACCGGGACTGCCGAGCCCACCGTCCACTGTGGCTGATCGTGGCCGCGGAGCACATCGTCCACTGTGACGGACCGGGGCCGCGCAGTACGCCGTCCATTGCGGCGGATCTGAGCCATGAACAGGTAAAATTATGTCATGCCATGGCAGTGCCGTATATAGGATTTGCGAGAGAGGGCAAACTGATTTGGAAGGTGTCCGCCTGCCCCCATTATAAAAGTCCGCGGATTTCCACCAATATTTTTTTTCAAAGGGGTTCCTTATATTTTTTTCCATATAATAATTAGTGGCCAAATTAACTGTCCTGTGGAGGGGCCCAAATCTACCACCATTCCGTATTACCGGATTTCAACCATAACTCTCCACATCCTGTTTGAAGGTCTCTTTGGTTTCCCTTGAAAAGCCACCTCATACTGCTGAAATTACACCTGAACAAACCACTCAAAAATGTAAAATTTGTCAATATCAGGCATTCCAATTAATAAGGCCCGGTCGCCAAAACGCCAACGTTCGTGAACGGGTACAAACGCCTTGCGCAGTCGGCGCGTTCGCCACTGTACATGCGCTTCTCCGGTTTCTGTTTGGCCTCCCACGTTTTGCTAATTCGCGTTCGCCACTCTACATGCGCTTCTCCGGTTTCTGTTTGGCCTCCCACGTTTTGCTAATTACTGTCGCATGATAGTCTTGTGCCAAATTTGACATGTGGAAAGCCTGTTATGGTGACTCCCTTGTAAACAAAAAAGAATCGATAAATTCAATTCGATGTATTAGTTCTCTTCCTCCCACATTTTCCCTGATTAAGAAATCCAGAGATACACTGAGCTTTCATGCACCTGATCTCTTTGGCTAAATAAGCTCTCAGTTGGCTATCGAGCCGTGACCCTACCTAGGTGTTCGCATTTTTTACCGGTTGCGTTTTTCTTCTTCTATGTATGTGTTTTATGGCTCCAGCCAATTTTTGTTAGGGGCCCAGAACACGTTTGAGACCCCGATATTTGTTACAGCTTTGTTGCTTCTCATACACTGATATTGTTTTTGAGGTATCGGCGCGTTTTCGAAGACATTTTTTCGAAGATGTTTTTTCAGTGTCCGGTATTTTTGTTCTTTGTTTACGATAAATTCCCTTTTTGAGGCCCCGTGCGGTCTCATGACCCTGACGTGCCTTGATGGCCTCCGTTATGCTGTTATTGAGCGCTTCCGGATTGTTAATTTCGAGCTGCAGAGCATATTTTAAGGCCCTGTCGCTTTTTGCGAAACTCGGTACTCCTTGGATTATCGACATGAATTTTTGTGATTACCGACGGAATTTTGAGAATTCTTGGTAGCCCAGGCTCAGCGTGACTTTCAGGGGTTCCGGCCCTACCATTTGTGGCCTTCGTCGTGATTTTCTTTATCACCAGTACGACTCTTTTGAGCCCGAGCGTGGTTTTCACGGGGCCAGGTGGGAACTTTTGAGGTCCCAGCGTCCTTTTGAGAAGCCCGTGCGGGACTATTTTGACCCGATGTGATTTTTCGGGGCCTCGGTGCGATTAGGGGAGACTGGGGTCAAGTGTAACACGGGGCAATTGTAACAGTAGCCATGGTTCCGAAACCCGCTGATGGATGGCGCTGGCGGCAGTACTGGATATGCACAGTCAGCTGTTTCCTTTCCTCACGGGGTTTCACGCCGTTGCGACAAGTGAGTCGAGTGCTGTTCACAATTATGTGTTTTTGAGGGTGTGTTGTAAATTTGATGATTTTGTTTAATTATTAGCTCATTCACGTATCTCACTAGATATGGATCTAAGAGTTTGATCTTGATGACGGAGGCTTGGGCTAATTAGCCAAAAAAATGTAGCGCCGTAGCTGCCGCCCACGCTCCCGTGTTTTGCATCAGTTTCGTCTCTAAGATGGCGCGGCTTGGCGGGGTCAATTGTAACATTTTTCCTGGGGTCAATTGTAACAGTGTTACAATTGAACGCTATGGCCATACTATTAAGTATGCATTTACTACAGAATGTCGTTGGGCGCTGGTCAATTAATGTTTCCGATTTTCAGACGATGCCTCGCTCTCGAGAACGAACTTCTGACCGCGGGACCCGCCTGGAGACAGCCCAGGAATCTGTTGCCGCGGTTATGGAAGGCGGGTTGACGGTGAGAAAAGCCTCAGCCCAGTATGGAATGTGTCATGTGACGTTGTCTCGTTACGTGAAACAGAAGAAAGAAGGAATGGATATCACAGTCGGCTACAACCCGCACAACAAAGTCTTTTCACCAGGCGATGAGAAGATACTATATTGACTTACAAGTACATCCACGCAGCTGGTGGCTATTATTGCACAGGATGGATATGAATGAAAAAAGTGAGCTGAATATCTAAAAGGACGTAGGGATTAAGGGCGTTGCATTCTAGAGCACTGCAGCCAGTCGGCGCCGGCTCAATAGACTGCAACAAGGACGAGGATAGGTGTCAGGTCAAGGAATGGAAAGGTGCTGAGAAATCAATGGCAAGGATCGTCCATATCAATTATACAATAAAAGGGAGGGATGAATAGTGATGTCCTTGTTCGAATTCGTTCGTGCGTTGTCGTCTTAATTGCTGGTTCATCCTCTTCGTATCACACTGAATCCAACTCCCATTGAGCTGTTTAATTTCTTGAGTATAGGTTTTTCTATGTGGTGAAAATTATTCTCGATGGCAGCACAGTTTTCAGGTTTTCAGGTTGATTGCAACAATAGATCACGACGATCCAAAATTCGAGTGCTTTTTAGCCATGCTACTTTCGCATTTCTTTTTGCCATTGAAGTAAACCTTGATTAAATATAAATTTTTTACCACACATGGCTCTCACCGGGTGCCATTAATGTCGTCACAAATTCCATGTGTGTACAGCATGCACGTTGAAAAGCAAGCGTGCCAGATATAAATGCCCTGCCTTATTTCATTCTGCCAAAAAGGACATTTTTTTTCAAGAGCGAGAGATATGCGTCTTTCCCCAGCGAACTCCTAACCCCAACTCCTACTCACCGACTATCTACTCAAATCATCGGAGGTGTTTTTTGGTCTGACGCCGATGGAGGTCAGGGTTCTCGCCTACCAGTGCGCGATGTCCCGAGATATGAAAGTTCCCAGTTCCTGGACGGATCAGAGACGAGCAGGAGTCGACTGGTTCAACTCCTTTCTGAAGCGGAACCCACAGCTCGCCATTATGTCACCGCAGGCCACCAGTTTGGCACGTGCAACCAGCTTCAATCGTGAAAACGTGAAGAACTTCTTCGATAAGCTGGGGATCGTCCTCGCAAGACACGAACTTGATCCGTCAAAGATATGGAACCTTGATGAAACTGGCTGTACGACAGTGCAGAAGCCGACGGCAGTGGTGGGAAAGGCGTGAAACAGGTGGGAGGACTCACCTCGGGAGAGCGGGGACATCTCGTTACCATGTGTGCTGCTACTAGCGCAATGGGCAACACTGTGCCACCGATGTTCGTGTTTCCAAGAGTCCGATACCACGAATGGTTTGTTCGTGGTGGACCGGTGGGTTGTATTGGCACTGCAAACAAGTCTGGTTGGATGACTTCGGAGCACTTCGTGACCTTCATGAAGCACTTCATCCTACATGTGAAGTCGACGCCCGAGTCACCGGTGTTGCTGCTGCTCGACAACCACGTGTCCCGTCTCAGTGTGGAAGTCCTAGACCTGGCCAAGGACAGCGGAGTAATTATGCTCTCCTTTCCTCCTCACTGCTCCCACCGCCTCCAGCCCCTGGACAGAAGCGTGTACGGCCCGTTTAAGAGAAGCATATCTACTCACATGGATGCGTGGATGAGAAGCAATCCAGGAAAAACTGCCAGCATCTACGACATCCCACAGATCGCTGCGGAGGCCTGGGTATCGGCGTTTACCCCAAAGAACATCCAGAGTGGCTTCCGGACAACAGGCATCAGTCCGTACAATCCAGACATATTCACCAACGAAGACTTTGCACCAAGCAACGTTACAGACCGACCCAGAACTGAACTGACTGCACTCTCCGCCAGCCATACATCCGAAGGCGAGACCACAGATGACATAGCACATCCTGCAGATTCTGAGCCATCGGGTATCGGACAGGCTGGTCCACCGGTGATCGGACATCCTGGTCCATCGGGAATCGAACACCCTGGTCCATCGGCGATGGAACAGCCTGGTGCATCGGAGATCGAACAGCCTGGTCCATCGGGAATCCAACAGCCTGGTCCATCGGAGAGCCAACAGCCTGGTCCATCAGCGATCGAACAGCCTGGTCTATCAGGGATCGCTTCGACACCGCTCATCCCTGAAGACATTCGGCCTCTGCCCAAGGCAGGCCCAAGGAAAAGCATCAGTACGGGACGGAGGAAGCGAAAGGCTGCAATTCTGACAGATACGCCAGAGAAGAGAGCGATCGAGCTAGAACAGAGTCGAAAGAAACGCAAACAAGCACCGAAAAAAGCTCAACCTCAGCATGGACAAGCACGAAGAGAAGAAGACGAAGAAGGCCGGTGGCAAGAGGGCTCGGAAGTCCACCCGCAGGGCAGGCAGTAGTGATGACGCTGAAGAAGTTTTCTGCCTTGTGTGCGTCGAGGAGTTTTAATACCAGTCGATCTAAAGAAAGGTGGATCCGGTGCGAGATGTGCGCGATGTGGGCCCACGAGGCGTGTACCGCTGTCGAAAAGTATGAGGCGTACATATGTGAAAACTGTGAATCGGACACCGAGTAGGCGACCACAGACCGAGCGTCACAGATATTGGAAATGTTTCGAGTTGTGATGTTTGATGTTTTGCCCTACTTCAGTACAAATAGTCAAGAAGTGTTTTAGGTCTCAGAGCCCTGCTAGTTAGTTTGTTTAGCCTGAGAAGCTGTGCTTTTTAATCCAGAAAGACCTACGGGTGCAAGAGCTTTGATCCGTTACGTAATCGCATTTTTATGATGTGGTGTTGGTTTTTGTCCTGAGAAAGGTGGAGCTGTGATTTGTATTCCAGGAAGAGCTCAGAGAGTAAGATACAATTGTTTTTCAATACAAGTTGTTTTCGATAAAAGTGGCTTTCACCGCAGCATTCGTTAATATGGTACAATTGACCCCGGGTGCTGTTACAATTGCCCCGTACATGGGGTCAATTGTAACACCTGAAGTGACCTTTTTAAACCAAAAGTTCGACACCTTAGGGTATGTATTTATAAATATTTTCACATACGCAACAAGGGCAAAACATCAAGGTTTGTGAAAATCCAACAAAGTGTTCTCCAGCGCAAAACGTTTTCGCTCCTGACTCGAAAATGTAAAAACTGTTACATTTGACCCCGGTCTCCCTATTTGGGTTCGAGTCTCACTTATCGCTACTCCTCGCCCGCGGCCAATCGACGTGAGAGATTGGCGTCGCTACATGACTCAACGGTCGATGTGTCGTAAAACCAATATTCAACCAACCAACCAGCGATTATTGGGGGCCCAAACGGGACTTTTAGGGAGACTAACGCATTTTTATTCTGGAGCTCGACGCGATTCTTGAGGCCCCACAACCTGTCAGGGGGCAACTGCCCACAAAGGCCCTTCCCCATTCGGCAATGGACTTCTATGGTGTCCCGAGTGAGCAATAGAATCGAGATGGGTTCTTGTGATATGCGTTATAGAAATAAGGTTATGATGTAGCTTTTAGACACCAGAAGGAATGATATGGATTCACTCATAAATGAACCAATTCCACAACCTCATAACCATAACCAACATAAGGTAATCTAGCATATCACAACTTCCTTTTGGAGAAAAAAAGAAAGAAAAGAAAATTAAAAAAATTGTAAGCAGTATATTTTCTGAAAATTTCCCAAAATATGAAAACCGCCCAGCCTAACCTAACTTAACGTCAGCTGCTTTTGAAGTAAACATTTCAGTTTTTTGGAACTTTTTTTGGAACAAAATTCCACTTTCAAAAACCGAAACTAGTCTAACCTAACCAAACTGGCATTATTGTGTGTTAAGGTGGTACCAAGACAAGTTTTTATACACATTTTCCTCCAAACAGCAAAGAAATGGGTTTGGTTTGGATAAGTTAGGTTAGTTTAGTTTTTAAGTTGGAATGCTTTTCATGTTTTCAAAAATGTTTCCCATAAAATTCAACTTATTTTGTAAGTTTGCCATCCATAGTGCTTTTATATTTTGTTAAGGTTTTCTTCAGAATACCATGCGTATGAAGGTGACTAAGATGATGGGACTACTCATTTTGTGTGCAAATGCGTACCTTTCATGCTGTGATCAAAATTATGTCAAAAAGGGCTTTGAGTTAGGTAGTATAGACAGGGGCGGTCGGCCCATGTAAGGTACTAAGACAGTACCTCACCTGAGTAGAGCTGGGAAGTATTTATGTATGTTATTTTCATAAAATGATGCTTTTATCCACTAGAGAATAGTAAACTTGAAAAACTAGAAAGAAATATGCATCGGTGACTCATAATTATGGTGAAAATTGGAGTTCATTTACATTAACACCATTTACATCTTATAAATGGGCTGAAACATGTGTGAGTGCGTCCATGCGAATAGCATAAGCTTAAGTACACTGGGTATTCAATTTCAGGCCCATTTCAATTGATTTTTAATCAGTTCAGGAAGGGTGTTGGTCACCCTGTGGCCTCACTCTCGGATACCTTCATGGTCAGTGCTATCGATGGCCTTCAACGCTGGTGCAGGGGAAAAGTCAAGCATTTTATCCAGATGTCTCCAAATGCTTGCTTGAAAAAAAAACAAGTGATCCACAGCTTTAAGATGCAATATTTTGAGGTTGTGGGAGGAATTGTTCTTTCTGTTCACACCACCTTCCCATCCACAAGAACAGAAACACCTATGCTTTATGGACTGGATTTTACATTGGAGGTCTAAGCCCCTTCCAGCGATTTAGATTCAAAGTTCGCACATCCCAGATAGAGTAGCGTGGATAGTGGCGCACCTAGTATTTGCATGCGGGGGAAAACGGATTTCAAGCTGGCTCAAGCAACACTCATTCAAAAAGTCGCCGGATTTTGACTAGCATTTTCAGGATTACTCACTATTATGTTATGCTTAGATGAATATGAACAACTTAATTTGGCGCTGCAAAGTGCCAAACCTATCACCATCGTTCCGAGGTCAGTAGATTACTTATTATTATACTATAGATTATTGGGGTGTAAAATACATTAATTTAATTGAAAGCCCACATCGATGCAGCGCATGCTCCATGGTACCCCATGTTAGAAGTATAAATTATTAGGGGACAGAGCCAACACTGATGGGGCACTTGCCCCTCAAAAATATGTATTAAAACACCACTGGTCTAGAAGTATATGAATGCACAATGGAAATCAATCTTGAAAACCAGCTGCAGGCTCCGTATCTGCACATGGGTGATAAGGGGGTGATATTCCAACCAGCATCGGTACCTCCTCCGGTAGCCTAAATGTAATATTGGGTCCTTTTCATGGCCGGACGGGTCCCACCTTCTCATGGGAGGAACATGCCCCAGTGCCCCCACACTTATTCACGCCCCTGCACCGAGTGGGGAGGAATTATGTTGCAACAGTTGTCTCTTACTTGCTCCCTGATCTTCAGTTGGCCTGTCTCATCATAATGCTACCACTAGTGGCACTTCGCGATTCCTGGGACGTTCGATATGAATGCAGTCAGCGTGGGGTCAAGCGAAAAGTACTAGTGGCAGAAAAAATACGTGTCGTATTCATGGACAAGATTGTTCAAGCCTTCAACTGAATCCAATTTTGTCCCATTTCGATGGTACTTAAGATCGGAAATGTCATGTGGAAAATACGGAAGTTTGGCTGGTGCGCCTACGAGACTGGGAAATTGTCCAGCCCATGAGACGTCACCGGTTGCCAAACAATTTTGGAGGGCTCCTTGTTGACGCGCCACTAACGCCTACTCCATCCAGGCCCCATGTTCCGAGGTTGCTAGCTATGTAAAGGAGCCTTGGGTTGGCTGTGTCGGTATATGTACCGCTTTGGTTGCCGTCAAGCATTAAGGTTGTTCGCGCCTCGGTTATGGTTTAAAAGTTTTGAATGGGAGGGGCCATTGCAAAGGCTATTTCAACTTCTCCAAAGTACGTTACATTGCATCGCATTGCGGTAAGACTACCTACCTAGATATAATGATTGGGATGTGTGAAAAAAAGCTACTTGCTTCAACAGTGATGTGTGTAAGTGATCATGCAGGCACCTATCCAGGTAGGTAGGTAGGCAAGTGCCTACTTACCTACCTAGCTATCTATGCAGACATAATATTTTTTGTTTTGCCTCTTCCAGTTTCAGAGGATGTCCAGCTCACAAGAAGTGACTGAAGAAAGCAAAATGATCATAGATGTTGAACCCTCTTCCGAGGATCAATTGAAGGTAGGTTACTCGGTAGGTAGGTAGGTAGATTCCTAGATAGGTAGGTGGCTACATAGGTATGGGTTTTATTGTTCTTTAAAGTGGTAACAATATTTTTTTAAACACATTTGCCTCCATCAGACAAACAAATGGGTTATGGTTTGGAGTTTAGGTTAGTGTAGGCTTTTAGATAGGACAATGTTTAAAATAATGTTAAAAGAAAAATTTGAAGAGGAAATGTTTCTTAAAGCAGATGTAACATTAGTTGTTTCAGCATTATTTAAGCATTAGTTCAGCAGATCTGGCATGATGTTAAGTTGTTTAGATTTGTCTCAATTATAACAAAAATACTTGCTTATTTTAAGAAAAAGAATTATCAAAAAGAAGTTAGTCTAGGCTAATTTAGGCTATCCTGCCTTTCAGTGTAGGATTTCCATATTTTTTTCTTGGTAGAAGAGTACAAAATTTTTAGCTGGAGTATGAATTTTTAGTTGGATTCCAAAAAAAATGCTATGCACTTGCAGACAATTAACCTTGTTTTAGTGGGACTGAAAACCAATGTTAGCATTTTTGTATGCATAAACATCATGGCAAACTAAGCCATGTCAAAAACTTTGCTGCACTAAAAAAATGAGTCATCCATTACCAGGTTGTATTGCTTTAATGGAATTAAAAATAAATGTTAGCATTTCATGCTGTATGTACCATACAAACATATATGTACACATAGCTAACTGCTAAGTCAGCAATATGTCAGTCATGAATAGGTGCAATTGTGCCAAGGAATGCAATATATTGGGAAATGCCCTCAGTAGCCAAAGTACTCAAAAAATATACCCATGATATCTGCAAATTGGATAGATATTGCCTGAGTGTAGGTGGGTGATCTATTCCCAAAGTTCACAAACAAATATTTATGATAAATAGGCATGATGTGATGTGAATACACCAATAACATTTCTCCTGGCCAAGCTCAGGATGAATCTCACTCACTCATCTTGGGCGGACCATACAACTGGGATCATCCTTCAATAAACACTTCTCCGAAGGACTAGTCCCACAGCTGTGCTGTGCCATATGGAGGGAAAGTCAATTATTGAACCTTCTTAATTTTAATGATTTAATTAGCACCTTGTCAAAGACATCCAGACTGAGTGTTGATTTTTCTGCATGGTGCATGTTTTCATCAAACCCAACTTAACTTAGCCCAACCAACAAAGCCAATGTATGCTGAATCTTGCAAAACCTATTGGTGCCAAATCATGTTTATGTTGCTGATGTTGTATTGCATAGAACCTAGATATTGATCTAGTAAGATTTATGAATATTAGGTTGCATAAACCTATAACTGATGGATTGCATCAGGCCTATGATGGTTGGATTATGCAAGAGCTTTGGATGCTAAATCATTCACAAACTGCATGTGCTGGCTGTTACCTACTTGATCAAAGTAACACACAGTTTAATCTTGGAGCTATGCATTTTGCAACACACCTTATGGTGGGTGCTAGATACAAAATATGGGGCGGGGATGGCCGAGTGGTTAAGGTGTTGGGCTCTGGGTACCAAAGGCCTTGGGTTCGACACTAACGCCGCTCGGAACATTTCCCAATCCCGCGGCCCACAGGCGAAACAGTGTGGGCGGCGCCATTAGCCGTGAATGTGCAGAAAGTGCATCGTGAACCGCACAATAAACAAACAATAGATACAAAATATGTGTATATACATAGGTATCAAGTAATATAACACTGTCCATGCAACTCTTTATACCACCCATCAGTTTCCTGCCATCATTATTTAGGCCATTCTTTCAATTGTGTGCCACTAGTTAGCTTTTCCTATTGGTGAGTTAAATTATACCCTGATTAACATGTTTTCCACATGTTGGTTTTCTCACAATGTACTGGGACATTCTCAGGAGGAAATTCTCTGCATGATGGTATTGGTTTATAAAATAAGTTTCAGGTTTTAATAGTGGTGCTTTTTACTATACCACCCTAGTTAATGTCTGATAGGAAAATCCGAAAAGAACTGGGAATGAAATGAAGGTGAGCAGAAACATATGATAAAATATCCTTCATATGCCTTCCTTTTTGGAGTTTGCACAAACTAATGAAAAAGTTGGTTCAAAATAGCCATTGCCACTTGTGCATCCTGAAGCCCAGGCTAAATAACAGGAACCTTGCTGACCATGAGATTGTACTGCAGAGATGAGCCTTTGTCACTTTCAGCTGAGATAGACTTGGATATCTAAGGAATGAGTCATACCCACAAACTGACCATTTTTCACCAAGTTTCAAATTTTAACCAAGGAGTTGTATTGCATGTGCTGCACTCAGCTTCCTGTCCTACCATGCTGGATTGGTGACAGGCTGTATGATTAGTGGTGGCTTAATTTTGCCATAATCACAGCAGCAGGGGAAATGGAAGCATGCAACAAGAGGGGTACATAGTGAATTTGCTTTGTCTGGGTAAAAAGGGTGTAATATAATGAAACATTACATCTGAACAGTATGTACTCATCTAAGCTGAATGGCATATCAACTTTTTATTTTGGTAGTTTGATGCTTTGCCACTACCAGTGTTTGAGGGGTCTTCAGGCTTGCTAATCTTGAGGTGTAGAAATTAGTTCTTGATGAAGTTGTAACAGTAGTGGTTAGAGATAGGGAATTTTGAAGACCTCACCCATTGAGCACTAGAACACCTCAATGGAAGTGATAATTGGTGTGAAGAGATACCACATACCTGTGTCTCATGAAATGCTACTCATGAATGACCATAAGATGTGGTTTGCAGGCCTCCAACATAGTGAGCGGTTCTGATGTGGTACTGGACAGGAATGCGTACACTGTGGTGAAGGAGGGCCAGGCTGAGGTTCTCTTTCCAAGTGCTCAGGATGTCTTCTATAACCCTGTCCAAGAGTTCAACAGAGATCTCAGGTGAGGTACTATCTATGATGTAGGTGCAGGAAATGGATGCTTCATAGTCAAGTGTAATGCATGCTGCATAGCCAACTGTAATGGGTGCTGCATAGCCAATTATAATTGGTGATGCACAGCCAGTTGTAATGGGTGCTGCATAGCTGATTGTAATGAGTGCTGCACAGCCAATCATAATGGATACTGCATAGTCAATTGTAATGGGTGCTGCATAACCAATTGGAATGGATGCTGCATAGCCAGTTGTAATGGGTGCTGCATAGCCAATTGTAATGGGTGCTGCATAGCCAATTGTAATGGATGTTGCATAGCCAATTTTAATGGGTGCTGCATAACAAATTGTAATGGACGTTGCATAGCCCATTGTATTGGATGTTGCATAGCTAATTGTAATGGGTGCTGCATAGCCATTTCTCTTCTTCAATGGCTCCCCCTGCTTAGGAGTCTGCCTGGACTGAGTGGTGGCGTCCAGCACCCTGTCCGTGTCGACGCCGCGAGTCGGTCGGGTGAAATCAGCTGGCCAACTTACCAGTTGTATATGCAGTCTGCTGGGTGATCAGTAATGAATGGTGTTGGCGGCGCCGATCCAGGGAGCGGGCAGCGGTGGCACCTCTGGTAGTGGCGATCCAGGGAGCGGGCAGCGGTGGCACCTCTGGTAGTGGCGATCCAGGGAGCGGGCAGCGGTGGCACCTCTGGTAGTGGCGATCCAGGGAGCGGGCAGCGGTGGCACCTCTGGTAGTGGCGATCCAGGGAGCTGGCGGCGGTGGCGATCCAGGGAGCGGGCAGTGGTGGCACCTCTGGTAGTGGCGATCCAGGGAGCGGGCAGTGGTGGCACCTCTGGTAGTGGCGATCCAGGGAGCGGGCAGCGGTGGCCCTGGTTGATCCAGGGAGCGGGCAGGTTGTAGTGGCGATCCAGGGAGCGGGCAGCGGTGGCGATCCAGGGAGCGGGCAGTGGTGGCACCTCTGGTAGTGGAGATCCAGGGAGCGGGCAGCGGTATCACAGTTCCGTGTTAGTCGAAAACCCGCGTTTTCCGACGCAACCTACAGAAGGGATGTTGCCTACTATTGGCCCTGTGATGGCCCTTAGGTGTGGCCCTTATTTCACTGCAGCATTTTATCCTGTTTTATGACTGGTTTCTCTGGTGCCATGACAACCTGCTGGTGTCCGTGACAACCTGCAGTTGTCCAATTGCTCCGGCGACTCCATGACAACCTGCAGTTGTCCCATTGCTGCAGAGTATCCATGACAACCTGCAGTTGTCCTGCTGCTGCAGTATATCCATGATAACCTGCAGTTGTCCTGCTGCTGCAGTATATCCATGACAACCTGCAATTGTCCCATTGCTGCAGTATATCCATGATAACCTGCAGTTGTCCTGCTGCTGCAGTGAATCCATGACAACCTGCAATTGTCCCATTGCTGCAGTATATCCATGATAACCTGCAGTTGTCCTGCTGCTGCAGTATATCCATGACAACCTGCAATTGTCCCATTGCTGCAGTGTATCCGTGCTCGGACTGCTTGCTCGGCAACACCAGAAGAAGCTTCGTCTGAAGACAGAAAAGCAGCGTACCAAACATGCGACGCTGGAGACCAAGCAGAGGCTGGCGGAGGATGAGAAGCATTTGGAGGAAGGATGTGCCGATGAAGAGGGGGACAAAGACGCAGCTGTGTTGAAAGCAGGAGTCAAGTGTGAGGTTAGTAGTGGCTGCACGTGTGAAACCTTGGGCGCCCCACATCCGTGTTACCCAGAAGTGTTCTTCAAGTGGATTATGCAGTCCAGAATACCCCATCGGATTATTGGCGATCCGCTCGGTGAAGTCAGCCGTTATTACTCGTCCGGTCAAAGATGGGCGTTCCCTTGGACTGGTACGGCTGTTCTGAGGAGATGCTTTCAGGGTTTTCATACTTCCAACTGGTCCCATTAGCCCATCCCCTTACTCGTCTGGTCCTGAACTCTGCCCTGTCGCGCACGTGCCCATGCACCGACAGGTCGTCTCCCCTGGTCTGTGCGCCGGCTCCACGTTACCCGAATACATTTCGTCTGTTAGCCATCCCCATCCCAGTCCCCGTCCCCGTCCCGTCCCCGTCCCCGTCCCCGTCCCCGTCCCCGTCCCCGTCCCCGTCCCCGTCCCCGTCCCCGTCCCCGTCCCCGTCCCCGTCCCCGTCCCCGTCCCCGTCCCCGTCCCCGTCCACGTCCCCGTCCCAGTCCCAGTCCCCGTCCCCGTCCCCGTCCCCGTCCCCGTCCCCGTCCCCGTCCCGTAACAGTCAGTCACAGTCCCCGTCCCAGTTCTAGTTCCAGTCCCAGTCCCAGTCCCAGTCCCCGTCCCCGTCCCCACCTACAGTACCTATCCCACAGTACCCCAACTGTGGACCACATCATACGATGTATGATGTGGTCCACAGTTGGTTTGATATGGTCCACAGTTTGGTATGGTGTGGTCCACAGTTGGTATGATGTGGTCCACAGTTGGTATGTTGTGGTCCACAGTTGGTATGATGTGGTCCACAGTTGGTATGGTGTGGTCCACAGTTTGGTATGATGTGGTCCACAGTTGGTATGATGTGGTCCACAGTTGGTATGATGTGGTCCACAGTTGGTATGATGTGGTCCACAGTCTGGTATGATGTGGTCCACAGTTGGTATGATGTGGTCCACAGTTTGGTATGATGTGGTCCACAGTTGGTATGTGTCACAGTTGGTATGATGGTCCACAGTTGGTATGTTGTGGTCCACAGTCTGGTATGATGTGGTCCACAGTTTGGTATGATGTGGTCCACAGTTGGTATGATGTGGTCCACAGTCTGGTATGATGTGGTCCACAGTTGGTATGATGTGGTCCACAGTTGGTATGATGTGGTCCACAGTCCGGCTTGCACGTGCTCGAGGCACTGGCCGCGTCAGGTCTGCGGTCGTGTCGTTTTGCGCTGGAGGTGGGCGGTCTGTGCCGGGTGGTGGCCAATGACGTGTCGGCCTCCGCTGTCGACGCCATCAAGAGAAACGTCCAGCACAACCGGCTGCAGCAGCTGGTGGTGCCCAGCCACGCCGACGCCAGGTATTGTAGCTACTGCAGCCACGCCGACGCCATGTATTGTAGGTGTTGCTGACGCCAGGTATTGTAGGTGCTGCTGACGCCAGGTACTGTAGGTGCTGCGCGCCAGGTATTGTAGGTGCTGCTGACGCCAGGTACTGTAGGTGCTGCTGACGCCAGGTACTGTAGGTGCTGCTGACGCCAGGTATTGTAGGTGCTGCTGACGCCAGGTATTGTAGGTGCTGCTGACGCCAGGTATTGTAGGTGCTGCTGACGCCAGGTATTGTAGGTGCTGCTGACGCCAGGTATTGTAGGTGCTGCTGACACCAGGTATTGTAGGTGCTGCTGACGCCAGGTACTGTAGGTGCTGCTGACGCCAGGTATTGTAGGTGCTGCTGACGCCAGGTACTGTAGGTGCTGCTGACGCCAGGTACTGTAGGTGCTGCTGACGCCAGGTATTGTAGGTGCTGCTGACGCCAGGTACTGTAGGTGCTGCTGACGCCAGGTATCTGTAGGTGCTGCTGACGCCAGGTACTGTAGGTGCTGCTGACGCCAGGTATTGTAGGTGCTGCTGACGCCAGGTACTGTAGGTGCTGCTGACGCCAGGTACTGTAGGTGCTGCTGACGCCAGGTACTGTAGGTGCTGCTGACGCCAGGTATTGTAGGTGCTGCTGACGCCAGGTATTGTAGGTGCTGCTGACGCCAGGTATTGTAGGTGCTGCTGACGCCAGGTATTGTAGGTGCTGCTGACGCCAGGTATTGTAGGTGCTGCTGACGCCAGGTATTGTAGGTGCTGCTGACGCCAGGTTCTGTAGGTGCTGCTGACGCCAGGTATTGTAGGTGCTGCTGACGCCAGGTATTGTAGGTGCTGCTGACGCCAGGTATTGTAGGTGCTGCTGACGCCAGGTATTGTAGGTGCTGCTGACGCCAGGTATTGTAGGTGCTGCTGACGCCAGGTACTGTAGGTGCTGCTGACGCCAGGTATTGTAGGTGCTGCTGACGCCAGGTACTGTAGGTGCTGCTGACGCCAGGTACTGTAGGTGCTGCTGACGCCAGGTATTGTAGGTGCTGCTGACGCCAGGTATTGTAGGTGCTGCTGACGCCAGGTACTGTAGGTGCTGCTGACGCCAGGTATTGTAGGTGCTGCTGACGCCAGGTATTGTAGGTGCTGCTGACGCCAGGTATTGTAGGTGCTGCTGACGCCAGGTACTGTAGGTGCTGCTGACGCCAGGTATTGTAGGTGCTGTACGCCAGGTATTGTAGGTGCTGCTGACGCCAGGTATTGTAGGTGCTGCTGACGCCAGGTATTGTAGGTGCTGCTGACGCCAGGTATTGTAGGTGCTGCTGACGCCAGGTACTGTAGGTGCTGCTGACGCCAGGCATTGTAGGTGCTGCTGACGCCAGGTACTGTAGGTGCTGCTGACGCCAGGTATTGTAGGTGCTGCACACCACGCCGACGCCAGGTATTGTAGGTGCTTCAGCTATGCCTTCAAACCAGGTTGGCTTGTTTTTGTGCCCGTCGGGAGAAAGATATGGCAGACGATGCAGGGGACGAAGTAGAAAGGGCGTCGGGTTAAGAAATTTGGATAAGGTGCGGCGGTGCGGTTTTGAACGTGTCAGTCAGCATTGGTGCCACGCTCAATTAAAAGCACATGGGGAGAAGCAATGATCAATAAATCAATCAGAAAGCACAATGCGATACAGAACGATTTTTTCTGATACCTCGCTGTTCGTTTTCCGACGGCGGTTTTTGTGTCTCGGCATTGCACCAAAGCGCTCCATCAGTGCAAGTGTTGCATACATGCACTGATGCATACAGTGGCAGCCGATTAGGGGGAGTAGCAGGGACAAGGTACCCACCATGAAAGGTATGCAAGATCAATATTTTCTTCTTCCCTCCCTGGTTTCTGTGTTGAGCTATTAGGGGTACGGACCCTGGTTTCTGTGTTGAGCTATTAGGGGTACGGACCCTGGTTTCTGTGTTGAGCTATTAGGTACGGACCCTGGTTTCTGTGTTGAGCTATTAGGGGTACGGACCCTGGTTTCTGTGTTGAGCTATTAGGGGTACGGACCCTGGTTTCTGTGTTGAGCTATTAGGGGTACGGACCCTGGTTTCTGCGTTGAGCTATTAGGGGTGCGGACCCTGGCTTCTTTGTTGAGCTACTGGGGGCACAGTTGTGAGGAGAATCACCATGGACTCAAACCAGACATGATATGATAATATGATGACATGATGATATGATGATTTTCATGATAATGACACTGCATGTGTTCAGCATGATCTGAAACGGAGGGGATTTGTGTGCGTGTGGGGTGGGGTGGGGGTATTTCTCTGGATGGGTGCTACTGACTGATTTAAGGCGGCTAAGTTATGGGGTTAGGGGAGGTGCACTCTAACTCCCATGGCTGGGCGCTTTTTGGGCCCGGAGGGACGCCTTCAACACTGAACATTTGAAGGGGGTGCACTCGACCATCCTGTAAGGGCGTATTTCTTCAATGAGGGAGCGCTGCCGAGAAGTGATGAGGACTAGTGCCCCGCCCCGCTAAATACGCCCAGGTGGGAGCCTCCCTCTGGGCTGTGAGATGAATAGCTATTGAGACGCTGTGATCAGGTCTTCCTGCACTACTACAGAAACATCAGGGATACCAACACACGTGTTCCACATTTGTGCTGTATCCCTGCACGACTCGAACTGACTACTACTACTTCACCGACTGGACCTCCCATGGCAGTGCCTCTGTTCTGTTTCTACAATTTACGTAAGCTGTCCGCCACGTCCGTTCATGTTGAAGCTTGTTCAGTGCTGTCTACGCATTCGTCATATCCCTGTCTAATTTCCATTGAACTAGCCGGTAATGATAGTTAGCATTCCGGTGGTTTACGTGAGTGGAAGCCATCGGAAGCAGACTACGGCACGTTTCTGACTTCTCTCTGGCCATCTCACAAGTGCGTGAGTGGAAGTCAACGTAAGTGGACTATGGCAAATCAAGCCATTGCCTCATCGCCGCCTGGTTTCACTGCTTTCGCGAACCTCAGAGCGTTCGAATGTTTGCGGGCACCATGGTAGCACTATGGTCGACCCACCCTGAGACCAAATATCCGGCCGACCTTAGAGTCCGACGTGACGCTTGGCCTGTCCCACCAATGGCACCGCCGCCGACCACGTTCAGACTAAGTCATCAACGTAAACGGCATGTCTGGATTTGACACCTTGGGCAAGCCATGCAATAATGTCGCCGACGAATCGGAAGAGCACGACGAGACATATTTTGTTATAGACAAGCTTCCCTTCGATTCTCCGTGTTTGAAGGTCTCCCAAACGATTCGCATGCATGTGTCACCATGTAAGATCTTTCACCAGATGCTCGTATGCTTCACCATCACCCGCTAAACCATCATGACGCTGGTCGTGATGTTAACCCGGTGCAAAAAAAGCGAGAACAAACAGGCGCTCCATTTTTTTATTAACGATACATGCCCTCCACGTGCAGTGGCTATTATGGACAGTCTGGGTATGACTCACAGATATTTACAAAGAAAGGATATATTTTTGGACACTAGCGGGATCAGATGCGCAACAACCATTCGTACACCAACATAATACAATACCCATATCACTATCTGCACTACACACACCGTGCTTGCAACACGAGCAATAAACGAGTAGTTTATGGAAGTGGCAGGAAGGTGATGACCTAAAGGTGAGTTCATAGTGTACACACATCCATTGTGTAAGTTTTTGTGTGACTAGTGTTGTTCATGGAGATAAGGTAGTGCATGTTTCTTGAAGTTAGACGGCCTCGATGTTTTTGTTTCAGTAAGAAGATTGTTATAGTGGAAGACAGACGTGTGGAGAAATCTCCTGCGGCCAGCCTCCCTTATTACTCTACAGAATAGCAGTCATCTCGCTTCTCTAGATTATGCAATGCACTTTACCGTGAATCTCAAGCTTATCATTTGCTGGTTGCTGTTGCTATCAAGCTCACGCCTGCGATGATCTGCGCCGATGCTGCTGTGATGATCCTGATTGTTGCCGACGTCTGTGGCCAGCATGCTGATGCTCCCGGAGCGGTGATGATCCCGATTGTCGCCGACGTCTGTGGCCAGCATGATGATCCACTCGGAGCGGTGATGATCCTGACTGTCGCCGACTTCTGTGGCCAGCATGTTGATCCACTCGGAGCAGTGATGATCCTGACTGTCGCCGACGTCTGTGGCCAGCATGTTGATCCACTCGGAGCAGTGATGATCCTGATTGTCGCCGACGTCTGTGGCCAGCATGTTGATGCACTCGGAGCAGTGATGATCCTGATTGTTGCCGACGTCTGTGCCCAGCATGTTGATCCACTCGGAGCAGTGATGATCCTGATTGTTGCCGACGTCTGTGGCCAGCATGTTGCTCCACTCGGAGCGGTGATGATCCTGATTGTCGCCGACGTCTGTGCCCAGTATGCTGATGCACTCGGAGCAGTGATGATCCTGATTGTTGCCGACGTCTGTGCCCAGCATGCTGTGCTCCCGAGCAGTGATGATCCTGACTGTCGCCGACGTCTTTGGCCAGCATGTTGATCCACTCGGAGCAGTGATGATCCTGATTGTTGCCGACGTCTGTGCCCAGCATGTTGATCCACTCGGAGCAGTGATGATCCTGATTGTTGCCGACGTCTGTGGCCAGCATGTTGATGCACTCGGAGCAGTGATGATCCTGATTGTCGCCGACTTCTGTGGCCAGCATGTTGATCCACTCGGAGCAGTGATGATCCTGACTGTCGCCGACGTCTGTGGCCAGCATGTTGCTCCACTCGGAGCAGTGATGATCCTGATTGTTGCCGACGTCTGTGGCCAGCATGTTGCTCCACTCGGAGCGGTGATGATCCTGATTGTTGCCGACGTCTGTGCCCAGCATGTTGCTCCACTCGGAGCAGTGATGATCCTGATTGTTGCCGACTTCTGTGCCCAGCATGCTGATGCACTCGGAGCGCAAGCAGTTCGACGTGGTCGACCTGGACCCGTACGGCTCGCCGTCCGTCTTCCTCGACTCGGCCGTGCAGGCTGTCAAAGACGGTACGTGCAGCTCTGCCGGAGCTGGCCGACCCCGGCAACAGGTCAGGTCAACAGCCCCCACCCCAAACAAGATCACAAGAAAAGGGTGACCCCCCCACCAGGAGGTGGGGTTACCGGCTCTGCCGGAGCTGGCCGACCCCGGCAACAGGTCAGGTCAACAGCTGCCGGAGCTGGCCAACCCCGACCACAAGCCAGGTCAACAGAACCGGTTGACCTCAGCCACAGGTCAGGTCAGTAGCTCTGTCGGAACTGGCCGACCCGGCAACAGGTCAGATCAACAGCTCTTCCAACACTGGATGATCCAGGCGACAGGTCAGGTCAACAGCTCTGTCTGAGCTGGCCATCCATGGTCATAGGTCACGTCAACAGCTCTGCCAGAACCGGCTGACCCCGGCAACAGGTCAGGTCAACAGCTCTGCCGGAGCTGGCTGACCCCGGCAACAGGTCAGACCACAGGTCATGCACCGCCACACCAGTCGGCCAGCACAGCCACGTCACCTCTGGCTTCAAATCGTGGTTATACCCGTAGGTCACGTGACGTCAGCTACAGCAAAGCCGGTACGCCAACTTTCAGCGACTGTACCTGAGCTCCGTTAGGTACGGTGCAACAGCTGATGGGCGGTACGCCAGCTCCGTTAGATACTGTACACAGCTCTGTCAGAGGCGGTACACCAGCTCCGTTAGGTACTGTATGTACCTCTGTCATGGGCGGTACATCAGGTCCGTTAGATAATGTATGCAGCTCTGTCAGGGACAGTACGCCAGCTCCGTTAAGTACTGTATGCAGCTCTGTCAGAGGCGGTACGCCAACTCCGTTAGATACTGTATGCAGCTCTGTCAGGCGTACGCCAGCTCCGTTAGGTACTGTATGCAGCTCTGTCAGGGCAGTACACCAGGTCCGTTAGATACTGTATGCAGCTCTGTCAGGGGCAGTACACCAGTCCGTAGCGTTCAGCGTAGGGCGCCGCCGTAGGCGCAGCGAGGGGTCCGGGCGGCGCCAGCTCTGTCAGAGGCGGCCTGTCAGAAGCGTCAAGCTAGCACCGTTAGCTAGTGTACGCAGCTCTGTCAGAGGCGGTACGCCATGTCCGTCACAATACAGTATTTATTTAGCGGGGATTGTTGGGTTACTGGGCGCGGTAGGTGTCGGCTCTGAAATTTTCCAGCCAGAGCATGGAATTCCCATCCGTAAGCCATATTTCACATATCTCGAGGCATTTTGTTTTCATCCGTTTTGTGGTAGTTTTTATCTCAATGTAGCTGTCAAGTACAAAGTTTCATTTCGTCCCATAATTGTTCCACAAATGCACCTTAACTGCGATCTGTGATATTTGCCCATCAGGTGGGGTGTTGCACGGTAGCCTGACCTGTGCTAGTCAGGTGGCATGATGAAGGTGATGTCGCACATGACCTGTGATGGATGCATTGACCCATGCTGTGCCAATTGACCTGATCGATGCCATTCGTCGGCTGGTGGGCGCATATATGACCGACGCAGTGTGTGTATCGCTAAGTCCAAATAACGAACCAGCCCTTCGCCGGCCGACCTGACCGCTGGCCGGGCTTGTTATCTGTCCTGGTCAGGTTGGATGTTGCAGATGACCTGACCTGTGCCCTGTACCCCCAGGCGGTGTGCTGCAGGTGACCTGTACAGACATGGCGGTCCTGTGTGGCAACGCTCCAGAGACGTGCCACGCGAAGTATGGCGCGGTATCGGTTCGAAGTAAAATGTGTCACGAAATGGTCAGTGCTTCCACTTCCCCTCCCCTCCCCTCCCCTGTAGGCTGCTGGTCAGAGCTTCCTCTGTGCGCTGCATGATCTTTGTACTCAAGACGCCCCCAAACCCCAACAACTAACTTGGTACCTCCTCTCCCATTCCCTGCGGGTCAACATTTAGCGCTGACTCCCCTTCACCTGATGGACATCGTTTAGTGCTGTCTCTCCCCCTTCATGCGTGCCACCGTCTCACCCTCCCCCGCGGGCCACCGTTTAGTGCTGTCTCTCCCCCTTCATGCGTGCCACCGTCTCACCCTCCCCCGCGGGCCACCGTTTAGTGCTGTCTCTCCCCCTTCATGCGTGCCACCGTCTCACCCTCCCCCGCGGGCCACCGTTTAGTGCTCTCCCCCTTCATGCTGCCACCGTCTCGCCCTCCCCCGCGGGCCACCGTTTAGTGCTGTCTCTCCCCTTCATGCGTGCCACCGTCTCACCCTCCCCCGACGTGCCGTGTTAGTGCTGTCTCTCCCCCTTCATGTGTGCCACCGTCTCACCCTCCCCCGCGGGCCACCGTTTAGTGCTGCAGCGTCACGCTACAACTCACCGGCTGTTTCTATTGACTCAAAACCGAAACGGGGTCGGTGAAAAATGAGAATCCAGCAGAGCGCCATGTTTGCTGGGCATTTGGACTTGGCTTCTTCGCGACTACACATGGGTATAGGAACAAAACAGCGTGGAGCGTACTGTAAAATTGGGGCGGCATATTTCAGACGCTGCTCGGACTCTCCCGCGCTACGCTTGTTGTACACATCACAAAACGACTAACTAGTCCTAGCCGCCCACGGCCATGACTAACCGCCCACGAATGGCGTTCATTGTAGAACTTGGAACGTAGTTTCATAATACATATGGCGTATGCGAAGTAGCATAACCTTGTTATTTGTTAATTGGACAAGTAGAATGCAGACTTGCCACACAATGATATATTCCAGAAATGCGCACCAATATTTCAGCTTTATGCCTTCAGCAGAGTGTGGCGCCTGTCATCCCCTAATGCACCATGTCACCACTTTTGATGTCGCTACTTTTGTCGGTCTGGTGAAGGCATAAAGCTGAAACGTTGGTGTAGATTTCTGGAATAAATCATCTTGTGCCCTTGCAGCCTGCGTTTTAGTGTAACCTTACACTGGAGGCGTCCTGAATCAGTGCGAACAACGAGATATCGGGCGATATGTCCATGGCGGCGGCTGGGTGACGTGCGGGCGATATGTCGATGGTAGGCGGCTGGGTGACGTCTGGGCGATATGTCGATGGTGGGCGACTGGGTGACGTGTGGGCGATATGTCGATGGTAGGCGGCTGGGTGATATTCGGGCGATATGTCGATGGTGGGCGGCTGGGTGACGTGTGGGCGATATGTCGATGGTGGGCGGCTGGGTGATATTCGGGCGATATGTCGATGGTGGCGGCTGGGTGATATTCGGGCGATATGTCGATGGTGGACGACTGGGTGACGTGTTAGCTGGGTGATTTCGGGCGATATGTCGAGGTGGGCGGGTGATATTCGGGCGATATGTCGATGGTGGACGGCTGGGTGACGTGCGGGCGATATGTCGATGGGGACGGCTGGGTGATATTCGGGCGATATGTCGATGGTGGGGGCGGGTGATATCCGGGCGATATGTCGATGGTGTTTTTGGGCGCTGGGTGATATTCGGGCGATATGTCGATGGTAGGCGGCTGGGTGATATTCGGGCGATATGTCGATGGTAGGCGGCTGGGTGATATTCGGGCGATATGTCGATGGTGGGCGGCTGGGTGACGTGCGGGCGATATGTCGATGGGTTGGCGGCTGGGTGACGTGCGGGCGGTATGTCGATGGGGACGCTGGGTGATATTCGGCGATATGTCATGGTGGCGGCTGGGTATTGGGCGATTGTATGGTGGCACTGGGTACGTTCCGGGTGATGTGGCGCTGGGCGTGCCGTTTGGGCGTTGCCGGCTGGTTGCGTGTTTGGCTTGCGTTTGTCTTTGGCGCGTGATCGGGCGATATGTCGATGGTGGGCGGCTGGGTGATGTCGGGCGATATGTCGATGGTAGGCGGCTGGGTGATATTCGGGCGATATGTCGATAGTGGACGGCTGGGTGACGCGGGCGATATGTCGATGGGGCGGCGGGGTTCGGGCGATATGTCGATAGTGGGCGGCTGGGTGACGTGCGGGCGATATGTCGATGGGGCGGCTGGGTGATATTCGGGCGATATGTCGATGGTGGCGGCTGGGTGACGTGCGGGCGATATGTCTATGGTAGGCGGCTGGGTGATATTTGGGCGATATGTCGATTGTGGACGGCGGGTGATATTCGGGCCATATGTCGATGGTGGGCGGCTGGTTGACGTGTGGGCGATATGTCGATGGTGGGCGGCGGTTGGGGGCGATATGTCGATGTGCGGACGGCGGCGATATGTCGATGGTGGGCGTGCGATGTCGGCTGGCGTGTGTTAGTGTACACTGACCTACACTGGCGTTTGGTACACTGACCTACTCTGGTGTGAGTTAGTGTACACTGACCTACACTGGCGTTTGGTACTGACCTACACTGATGTGTGTTAGCGTACACTGACCTACACTGGTGTGTTAGCGTACACTGACCGACACTGGTGTGTTAGCGTACACTGAATTGTATGACCGACACTGGTGTTCTAGTGTACACTGACCGACACTGGTGTGTGTTAGCGTACACTGGCCAACACTGGTGTGTTAGCGTACACTGACCGACACTGGTGTGTGTTAGCGTACACTGACCGACACTGGTGTTAGCGTACACTGACCGACACTGGTGTGTTAGCGTACACTGACCGACACCGGTGTGTGTCTACACGGCCAACACGTGTTGCGTCACACCGACACTGGTGTGTGTTAGCGTACACTGGCCAACACTGGTTGTTAAGCACACTGGCCAACACTGGTGTGTGTTAGCGTACACTGACCGACACTGGTGTATTAGTGTACACTGACCGACACTGGTGTGTGTTGCTATAAGTTTTTATATGGAAGTTAGCGTACACTGGCCCGCAGTGGTGTGCGATTAGAGTACACTGATGAGTGTGTCGTAAATGCGGCAGGCTCTACGGATCGCCCTACAATGTGTTGAGAGCCATGCGAACCGGTACGGCCGCTACATTGAGCCGCTGCTGTCCGTCAGTGCGGACTTCTACATCCGTCTATTCGTCCGGATACACTCCTCACAGTCCAAGGTCAAGCGGTCCGTCAGGTGGGTGAGGTCATACTGTCCATTAGTGGGCCGCCGTGTTGTCGGATAGGTAGGTCAGATTGTCCATCAAGTGGGGCGAACTGTATTTGTGTGTGTATGTGATGGTTCTGACTAAGGATGTAATGGAGCCCGATGCTGCTGGTTTAGCTAGCCATTTTTGCCATCTACTGAGCCATTGCGAATTGTATTTGTACTTTTGAACGTGCACTCGTGTATTTTTCCTGTGTGGCGAGGGTACGTACTCGCTTTTGCACAACTGAGTGTTGTTTATCGCATACGGAGACGTTTTCACGAGTAACATCGGAAAATGGGGAGTGTACCCCACAATATCCGTTTCCTTGTAAGGTGTCAGGAGCTGAACGGCGGCACGATATTTGCAGGAGAGGCCAGGGGTCACGAACTCTGTAATCTGATGTCTACAAGGTCGTAGGTCCTGGTCACCCTTGGTCAGTCGAGGTCAACTTACCAAATTCGATCATTTCCGATGACAGACTCACTGCGCGTGCTTTGATCTCATGATAACTGACGAATATCACAGAGTTTCTGAGAGCACGACGATTTTTCACGCTAAACGTGGATTACTCAGACACGAAAATTTCCCACTGTAAGCGTTGAGCTGGCTTACTCTGACTACAGCGCCATAATGACGTGCTTTGGTTGGGATTTCATTGTTATGGGCGCTACACGACCAATGTAGTCGATGCGCCATACAGCCCTAATAACTAATTAGTAGGCTCCGTAAGCCGGCACATCCCTCGTGTCCAGCCGTCTGCAGCCTGATCAATTCTAAGTGTGTCGCTGGTGTTGCGCAGCAAGCTGTCGCACGCGCTGGTGTGCTCTGGCTGCGACTCGTGGCGACTGCAGGCCAAGTGTCGCCTCTCGTGGAGCGGCACCAACGCCAAATACCAGCTGGCCGTGCCGCTGGCAGACGCCGACAAGTGCCCGCACACACCACTGCGGCTTCACCACTCACGTGAGTGCGGCCTGGCAACTTCACAACTCGTGACTGCGGCTTCACCACTCACGTGAGTGCGGCCTGGCGACTTCACAACTCGCGACGTCCACACGTTGCGCCTAACAACTCACGTGAGTGCGGCCTGGCGACTTGACAACTCGCGACTGCGGCTTCACCACCTCACGTGAGTGCGGCCTGGCAACTTCACAACTCGCGACTGCGGCTTCACCACTCACGTGAGTGCGGCCTGGCGACTTCACAACTCGCGACTGCGGCTTCACCACTCACGTGAGTGCGGCCTGGCGACTTCACAACTCGCGACTGCGGCTTCACCACTCACGTGAGTGCGGCCTGGCAACTTCACAACTCGCGACTGCGGCTTCACCACTCACGTGAGTGCGGCCTGGCGACTTCACAACTCGCGACTGCGGCTTCACCACTCACGTGAGTGCGGCCTGGCGACTTCACAACTCGCGACTGCGGCCACCACTAGGAGTGGGCCTGGCGACTCACAACTCGGACGCGCACCACCACGGAGTGCGCCGGCGACCACAACCGACTGCGGCTTCACCATTCACGTGAGTGCGGCCTGGCGACTTCACAACTCGCGGGGTCACCGCTGACGTGGGTGAAGCCTCGCCATTGGTCTGGGAGAGGCCTCACCACTGGTCTGGGAGGGCCTCACCACTGGTCTGGGAGAGGCCTCACCACTGGTCTTGGAGGCCTCAGCACTGGTTGGGAGAGGCCTCACCACTGTCTGGGAGAGGCCTCACCACTGGTCTGGGGGAGGCCTCACCACTGGTCTGGAGAGGCCTCACCACTGGTCTGGGAGAGGCCTCACCACTGGTCTGGGAGAGGCCTCACCACTGGTCTACAAGGGGAGAGACCTCACCACTGGTCTGGGAGAGGCCTCACCACTGGTCTGGGACGGCCTCAGCACTGGTCAGGGAGGCCTGACCACTGGTCTGGAGGGCCTGACCACTGGTCTGGGAGAGGCCTACCACTGGTCGGGAAGGCCTCACCACTGGTCTGGGACAATGGCCTGGAACTTCACCACTGACTGGGCTCACCACTACGAGACCTACACTTCAACTACTGCGGCTTCACCACTTGAGTGTGGTCTGGGAGAGGCCTCACCACTGGTCTGGGAGAGCCTCACCACTGGTCTTGACAGGCCCAACGGGACTTACCACTGTCGAGCCTGAGGCTTAGAGGCCTCACCACTGGTCTGGGAGAGCCTCACCACTGGTCTGGGAGAGGCCTACCACTGGTGTGGGAGAGGCCTCACCACTGGTCTGGGAGAGGCCTCACATTGGTCGGGGGTCACCACTGTTGGGGAAGCCTCACCATTGGTCTGGGGAGGCCTCACCACTGGTCTGGGAGAGGCCTCACCACTGGTCTGGGAGAGGCCTCACCACTGGTCTGAGAGGCTCACCACTGGTCTGGGGAGATCACCACTGGTCTGGGGGAGACCTCACCACTGGTCTGGGAGAGGCCTCACACTGGTCTTGGAGAGGCCTCACCACTGGTCTGGGGGAGGCCTCACCACTGGTCTGGAGAGGCCTCACCACTGGTCTGGGAGAGACCACCACTGGTCTGGGAGAGGCCTCACCACTGGCTGAAGAGGCCTACCACTGGGCAGGCCTGACCACTGGTCTGGGGAGAGGCCTCACCACTGGTCTGGGAGAGGCCTGACCATTGAGTCTGGGAGGGGCCTCACCACTGGTCTGGGGAGACCAGAGAGACCTCAGCACTGGTCTGGGAGAGGCCTCACCACTGGTCTGGGAGAGGCCCGACCACTGGTCTGGGAGGCCTCACCATTGTTCTGGGAGACGCCTCACCACTGGTCTGAGAGAGGCCTCAACATTGGTGTGGGAGAGGCTCCACCACTGGTCTTGGGTGCACTGGTGTGAGAGACCTCACCACTGGTCTGGGGGAGGCCTCACCACTGGTCTGGGGGAGGCCTCACCACTGGTCTGGGAGAGGCCTGACCACTGGTCTGGAGAGGCCTGACCACTGGTCTGGGAGAGGCCTGACCACTGGTCTGGGAGAGGCCTCACCAATCTTGGACAGGCCTCAGCACTGTGTGGAGAGAGGCCTCACCACTGGTCTGGGGGAGGCCTGACCACTGGTCTGGGAGAGGCCTCACCACTGGTCTGGGAGAGACCTCACACTGGTCTGGGGAGGCCTCACCACTGGTCTGGGAGAGGCCTGACCACTGGTCTGGGAGAGGCCTCACCACTGGTCTGGGGTCTTATCACTGGCCTGGAAGAGGCCTCACCACTGGTGGCGATGCCGGGACCAGCTGGAGGGAGGGGAGCTTACGCTGCCCGGGCTGTCAGTTGGTTCGCAGTATCTGGATGCTTTGGGAGACTTGTAGGCCGTCAGTGGAGCCATCCTTGCTGATGACGTACAACAGCTACTTCAGCATCATCATCCGTTCCAGTTGTGTTATCATCCCCACCTTGCAGTGTCTAGCTGCTGCACCCTGCTTCAGCTGTTAC